>CM029014.1:119613172-119810672 GCA_016801055.1 Panax notoginseng | reverse complement strand
ACCTCACATCCAATCCAGATACTACTGGAAGTTCAATCTCAACCCCAGAACACACACCGGGAGTATCAGGTCCAACCTCGAAGATAACCCCGAGGCATGCTGTTCCTACACCGGAGAAGACCGATCTATCTCAGAGATAACCCTGAGATATTCAGTCTCAGTCCCAACACTGAGAGTAACAGCTACCAACCTTGGAGATAACCCCAAGGAATGCAATTCCGGCGATAACCCCAGAAATGCTTGTTTCAAATGTAATCAGCTTCAACCTCGGCACTCACACCGAGGCACTCAGTACAAGACCCAGAAATAACACCGGGAAGACAGGCACAACTCAGAGATGACACTGAGGACCTTCAACACTTGCAGTAGTCCAATCTCAGAGATAACCCAGAGCAACGTCTACTTTATCAGCCCAAATCGGCGATAACCCCGGAGAGGGGCAAAGTCGTCATCTTGCCACCTTGACGCCACATCGTGCCATCTCAACATTTCAATACATAAATTTCTACACAGCAATGTCCCACAAGAACAAAGGATGTCCAATCCCGAGTGACTATTACGTAGGATAACAGATAGAATTTGAATCTTGAAGACCAGAGGGAATGGTCCCATCTTCATGACTACGTACAACCTCTAATCCCATGTCATTGCGTAACTCTCGACAACGGCGGTCTGAAATAGCTCTTACATACCTTAGTCGGATGCCCGGATTGCAATTCTGAAAGTTCGAACAGACATTACTATGCATGCGTGCACGTATTTTGAGACGACGGGACCCACGAAGCTTAGGAAAACCCGGTCAATAACAGGTACAACTGCAGCTAGCCGCAGGTACACCTGTGCTCCCCCCTCTATAAATAGAGGGCTTGGAGTGGCCATTTTATAAGAGAAATAGGCGAGGAAGCCCTATCAAATTTACTCTGTACTCTCCCTACATTGACTGCTTTCTTAATTTAAACACTTGTGAGCTTACATATAGCTACTTTTTGTACCAGCGGGAGCCGAGTGTTCATCCCTTTAAAGATATAGAAGTCTTCTTTGGCAGTCCACTATAAGCCTTCTCACACACTTTAAAGCCTTTCTCTTCATCTTTGCACACACTTTTCTTCACGTTAAGAGTCGCGTTGCATGTGTTTGCCCGGACTTCGGTCCGTGGTTTCATTCTAGTTTAGATATATATATATATATATATATATATATATATATATATATATATATATATATATATATATATGTGTGTGTGTGTGTGTGTGTGTGTGTGTGTGTGTGTATATATATATATATATATATATATATATATATATATATTTTTACATTCAGTCCTGCCTGGAGTTTACTTCATGGTGGTTGACCGTCTTTACAGCTTTATTTACCTTTTCGTCGCGGCTGGAGTTTACTCCATGGCGGTTGATTGCTTTTACAGCTTTATTTATATTTTTGATCCCCCATGGAGGTGCTTCGTGGTGACTGATCATGTATGTATGTATATATTTACACCTTTTTTATATATACATTCTTACTGGTTTATTATCAATTGTGGCATCATGTAAGCCTATGAATCATGTGATCACAGATTCAGTTTACTGGATCTAGTTTCAGTTCCCGTGATGGACATTTTTCAGCTCTAACCAGCTTGTAAATTTAGTCACAGTGTTCGGATTTCCTCAGATGGTTATCATACCCACGAGGAGTTCGGCACTATTTTGTGTATTATTTTCTTGAAGATGCTTCGCATCTCAAAAATTAAAAACAATCAAGTCGAACACTTAATAAAAATGGGAGTGTAAAAGGTCTCAATTACTATTGAGCACAAGGGTTTGAAAAACCTCTTTTATAAAACATCACTGCCATAACTTGTCAAAATTAAATTTTTACAAATTCAAACCCTTTGTATATAGGTGTGAACGTGGCCTCGCACTTCTTCCAAATAATTGCACATTGATCCACACACACACACACACACACACACACACACATATTCAAATAACAGTTTCTTAAAAAGTGGCGGTCACCGTGGTAACACGGATGTCGGGGGGTGCCTAACACCTTCCCTCCGCATAATCAAGTCCCCGGACACTAATGAATCTCGGTTTCACCGACCCGTTTAGCAGTGTCATATCACTAGGTCAATGTGCAAACCTTTTCTCTGTTGTGTTGGTACAACCATAGAAAAAACCAACTGGCGACTCTTAACAGTCCATCGTTGGCATTATACATGTCGGACCTTTTTCACTTATTTTTTCAAACAAATCTCACCTAACATGAGAACACCAAAGAACAAGTAACGAAAAGGAACAAATAAAAATCCTGACATCGACAGGTGGCGACTCTGCTGGGGATACCAGTAAGAGGACTTAAGCCACTATTATTGTGAGGGCCCCGAATCCAGGTCCCAAATCACCTCGGATCCGGCTCGATCATTCTATACAACTATTACTATTTGCGAAAGATATAAGCATAAATTGTTTATACAATACATATACTCACTATTCCCCAAGGTCGAGTAACCTTAACTTAATACACATTTCATAACTTTTCTAACATATAACATTATTAACATACAATACTTATACAATTTAGCTGCACACATATCCTACCGCTGGAACTGTCTTTAACCTTTCCTTGTATCCGACGTATTCGCCTAAATCTGTAATGTTTTATCATGATATAGCAAGGGTGAGCATAAGGATTGCCCAGCAAGTTTAATTTCAACAATATAACGATATATCATAATTGAAAGAGTCTGAATAACAAGCTGGCTATAATTCAACAATATAACTGTGAACTAGCAGGAACAAATTTATGACTGAACAAGTATTATACATGAATAAATATATCTGAACCAACTGGTAATGAAGGTGATCAGCCTTTCATACCTGACTTATACATGCAATATGTACAGAGTACAATTCATGGCAACCATCAATGATTAACCATAAGCTTATCCGAATGAAACACTCTTAGTAGAGTTAAGTAAAAACAAACTTGCCTGAACCGTTGATTACCGCTACGCAATTTATATCGCTTTATCCGAAGACCTAATATTAGTAATATAGATCTTCAATATTAGAATAATATCATCACAGTAATAATACTATTATATATATAAGCATAGAATAACCTAAACACATAACACATAACCCTATCAATATATAACACACATAAGACTCGGTATCAAGTCAAACTATTGAAGTCTGAGTTGAACCTGACACAAATCTAACATCCCGATGGTCTAGTCGGATAATTATTTCGAGTCTAAGTTCAATTAAACTATGTCTAACACTTAACAATTATCTCAGATAATTTTATTTTCAGTCAAAATATTTTTCACAGACTTGTAATAATTTTTAAATAATTATTACCAGTTATCCTGATTTTTCAATCATTAAAAACGTATTTAAATAAATTAAATATCACTTAATTCTTTTATCATTAATATTTATTTATTATCAAATATTAATAAAATACATGTCATAATATTATAATATATTTATAATATCACAAAGTATTTTTAATACTTTAAAATCACCTTTATAAGATTTTTAAACCGTTAAATCCATTATCTGATAATTGCTATTAATATTAAATTATTAATATTTTCATGATAAAATATCAAAAGTTATATTTTATAACTTAAAACATTTTTATAACACTTAAATCATTTTTATATGATTTATAAAGCATTAAATCTATTTTTCCTTAATTTATTTAATATATTAATTAAATATACTAATTACCATTAATAATAATTTATTGATGAATTTCATCACAAAATACTAAAAGTCACTTAAAATATTTTCTAATACCATAATATAATTTTTCATGATTTTTCATGAATTAAAACCATTTTTAAATAATTTATTTAATATTATAATTAAATAAATTAAATACCACTTATATTCCAAAAATATTAAATATTTATGAAATATACTTAAAATAATAAAAAACTATTTTTCAGAATTTAAAATAAATTTTCAGAAATTTTTAAGTATTTTTAGTAATTAAAATCTATTTATTTCAATTAATTTAATAATTTCCAGAAATTAGAAATTAAAACTGTCACTAAAGGACCCTATAGCGACTGACCTGTCGCTATAGGTGTTCTTGGTGTTTTTGGGCTAAACCCAGAACTTCATGTCAGTTGAGAGGGTGGGTGGTTTGACCAGAATTTAAGCTGTGTTCTTGATGGATTATTGGTCGCTTATGGTGTTAATATAGTAGTACCAATGTAATACTACAACTTACAACTAATTTCAAGTCCATACAACAACATATCAATACGATCTGGGTCTCCAAAAAGTCTGACAAGTCTGTTCTTCATTTCTGGGTTTTCCAGAAAATGAAGAACAGTACAAGGTGCTATATTTAGGTCCTTAGATCATAGGCTAAAGGTCTGATTTATGATAATTAAAGCTTCACAATTGTAGTTGAGATGTCAAAGAACATCTATATACAATTAGATTAGTCTAACAACAACACCAAATGCAGATTACATCCGGTCAAACTACCTGTCAGACAACGCCTCTTTGAAGATCTGGGTTACCCATAACCTTCTTCCAGCGTGACGGTCAACGATGGTTTGACTGCTCATTTCTACGATTCGGCTATGGATCTGGTTGATCTAAAGCCTTTAGTATGTAGTATTCATGTCAGGCTACAACAAAAACACAAGAACTTGGCTTAACTATCAAACATATAGGAGATCAGACGTTATGAACATGCTTGTCAGGGTCTCTGGAGATTTTTGGGTTTGCCCAGAAACCAACTTTCGTGACCGGTCAACGCTATTTGACTAACAATAACTCTCGATCTACACATGATCTGGACTTGTTTCTTGTTTCAGATCATAGTCCTCATGACAAAGAACATATCGATAACATAAAACAACAAATATCAAGAACAGATAAGGATTTATGGCGTCTGACATTAGGCTGTCAGTCGATATTTTTCTAGTTTTTCATATTTAAGAAAACTTCTAAATCGTGCATCTAGATGTTATAAATCCATGATCTATCAACCCAGATCACTTATAGACATCTTATTACACATATCTAACCAATCACTAACAACATTAACACAAAATTTTAAGGGTTTTGAATTTCAAAGTTTATACCTCATTCAAGCTTCGATCATGATTCTGATCTTGATGATCTGATATAGGAGAGCTAAAGGATGTTCTTGGCTTTCCATAACACTTAGTTCCTCTCAAAATTTTCGGATGAAAGAGAGAGAGAAGACTTGGCTAGTTGAAAAAATAAAGTAAGTCACTTTTCTAGATTTTCTTGCTTTTAAATCCCAAGATGCAATGTATATTGCTGGCATAGATGGCTAGTAATTGAGATATAGGCACATGCTAGGCTAGGTTTTGGTCACCAACTCACACTAGAGCAAGTCTTGCAAGTTACATCCAATAATGCACTTAAGGGCATTTAAGTCTTTTTTCCATTTAATTTTAATGGCAATTTGGACATTGTCCCCAAACCCTTAGGGTTTAGGGTTTGGTTAGGGTTTAGAGTTTGAGCTAATTTAAGGTTTGCAATTTAATTTTCTAAAATTTCCAAATTTAGATTTTAAAAATATAAAAATTTATATTTCTAACTTATAATTAGAATTTTCTAATTATATAAAATTTTCTTAATCATAACTTAAATTTTTCTAATTAGGATTAACATTTCCTAATTAAAATTGCTAATTTAGCAATTAGGATCGTAATTGGTTATTAGGGTTTATAAACCACTAATTAGGGTTTCTAATAGAAAAATAATTTTCCTAAATTAGAAATTAGATTTCCGTAATTAGATTAGGGTTTTCTAATTACTTAACTTGAAAATTAGAATTAATATATCCTAATTAACATTAAAACTATTTAATTAACACTTAGGTTTTTCCCTATTTACAAATTAGGGTTTTAAATCCGTAATTAGAGTTTTCAAAATGTGACATTAGGGTTTGCTAATTAATTAAGTTTTTCCCTAATCAATATTATAATAAATAACACTTATGCAATATAATAATCATTTAAATTCCCATATTAGGGTTTCATGCACCGAATTAGGGTTTTGGATTTCCGAAACTGAAATTAGGGTTTCCAGAACCGGTTTTAGGGTTTCTTATTAAACACTAGGGTTTTCTAACCGAACGCTGATGTTCTTAATATATACTTAGGGTTTGTTACAGATATCGTTTATTTGGTCAACCCTTGACCCTTAACCACATATTGTACACATATACACAGAACATAGTCACGTTTTCCTTAATCCTGAATAATTCACCTAAATCCTTCACAGAATTTTGAAATCTTCAAAATTCCATCTTAAAAATATCAAACGCATACACTAATTTTCCGTCTAGGTTCAAATTTTGAACCTTAAATCAATAAATAAAAATTTTAAAAATATTCAAAATTCTCGGGTTATCACAATTACAATCTTTTCAAAACTGTTATATGATTGTGTGTGAATGTTGTATTTACATTGAATGTGTATGAATGCATATATTTTTCTGTGCTTAATGCTTTACAATATATCTGCTTGTGATATTAGTGCTTCTCACATGTCATCATTTTCATAAACGGTGAGACACGTTGTATGTGAATGTATGTTGTGTGGTTCCTCCACCAGGAGGCTATCCTATCGGTGTTTGATTACTGGACTCGTAGGAAGACTAATTCTAACGAGGCTCAGGAAAGGCACCACCCAAATTCGCTCCAGTTGAAAGACCGGATTAACTTCTCGTCAAGTAAATTGCGAATATTTGGGAACCTTCATGCCAAAAAGCTGCGAGAGTAACCTGGGATAGGTCAGCCTCTGATAAACCAAACACGGAGGAAAGTCTCTTCATGCTTTTTCATTACTTGTAAAGTAAATTACTTGTAATTTCATGCCATATTCATCTCCATGTAATGAGAAATATGAAGAAACATGTGTACATACATATTTTAATTAAAACATGCTATCCTGGATTACAAACAACTAACATCCGCCTTGCAGGATAATATTCCTAAAACGGATACATAGCATGTAAACATTTTACACACTCCCTAAAGACTAAACTACGCAAGTCTTTTGTAGGGAAGCAATCGGACCTATTACCCGATCAAAATCCAAAAAGGCCACGAGCCTACAGTCAATTATGTCGTCATCAGACCAGACTGACCTTAATCCAGTTTTCGCGCAAAGAATTTGACGGATTAAATAAACAAATCACAGATTTGGCTGTTCTGCTTAAAGAAGAGGAGGAACCCAAGGTCCTGATAAAGCCATCATAGAACCTGAACTTCAGTTGGATACGACCAACAAAAGTTATGATATCACCCATCTCAAAGGAGATTCAGACACCGGTGATATCAAGAAGAAAGTCCTTCAAATGGAAGAAACCCTTCGTACGATCAAAGGAATTAGAGCACACGGGAGTGTCTCATATGCTGACCTTTGTATATTCTCTGGTGTTCATTATCCAGAAAAATTTTAAACCCCTGACTTTGAAAAATATGATGGGTTATGAGATCCTTATACACATTTAAAGGTGTTCATTGGAGAACTTAGATCTTATGCAGAGGACGAGAAGCTCAGGATGCAGCTGCTCCAAAAGAGTCTGACTGGAGAAGCCCGTTCATGGTATACTAGATTGGACAACTCAAAGATCTATAGTTGGGAGGAGCTAGCTCACGCCTTCCTCACTCAATACAGCTTCCAGTCTCAGATGGCTCCTGACCGATATCAGATTACCAAGGTCAAGAAACAATCCAACGAGTCTTCCATAGAGTATGCTCAAAGGTGGAGGCGCCTTGCTGCTCAAGTTATTCCTTCCATGATGGAATAAGAAATGGTTATGACCTTCATAGACATAAAGGAAGCTCCTTTCTATGAAAGAGTCTTAGCTGGCATTGGTAAACCATTTGCTGAAATGATTAAACATGGGGAGATGGCTGAGATGGGATTGAAGTCAGGAAAGATTCAAGACCTAGCTACCCTTAAAGCTATTGTTGAGCACCTCCAATCCTGAAATTATGGAAACAACCCTCGGAGGGTCCATAAAAAGAAAGAGGAGGATGTTTCCTTCATACTACAGGGTCAAAAAGGTAATCAGAACATCCCTATCCAGAGGAGAAATTACACTCCCTTTAAAGCACAGTCTTCAAACCCTCCATTACCAAAAGGTGGAGAAGTCAAACGCCCTCAAGTGTTCACACCCTTAGGGGACTCGCTCGAGAACATTCTCAATCTTCTGACAACTCAGAAGAAAATTATGCATCTTCTTCCACTAGCCAACCCTAATGAGAGGGGTTTCAATGCTTCTCAGAAATGTGCTTATCATGCCAGGGCACCTGGACATGATACTCAAGATTATTGGGCCTTAAAACACAAGATCCAAGATTTAATAGACAATGGTGAGATCGTGGTCACCAAACCCGATCAACCTCATGTACAAGACAACCCTCTTCCTCAACACAAAGAGGAGGAGGTCAACATGATTAATTGGAGAAGTGGACGGAGCTCCAATTTAAACGATGAATCCTCCCAAACCCTCAAAGATGGTGTTGACAAATGGGACTATGTAAAGTTCCAGTTCACAATGGAACGAAAGATGAAAGCTCTGTGTAAACAGATTGAGCAATTGGCAGAACTGGTGACCTATCAGCATCAAGTCACACGCCAATTAGTCAGCCAGGAGCATGCTAGTCTGTTCCCTTTTCTTGCGAATACTCCCTCGTCACCTTCAGATAAAGAAACACTGGAAGACAAAGTGACGAAGAGAGCAAGTGCCAAAGCCGTAGGGATTTTGCCAATAGAATGGAATTTACATACCTGGGCCAACCTATGGAGGAAATACTTCAGATGCTAAACAATGAAGGAAGGATCACTTCCCTTCTACCTCCAATCAATCCTCATTCAGGACGGTTTAATTCTGATGGAGTTTGCCAATATCACTCCCATTCTTGCGGTCACAACACTGAAGAATGTTGGGCACTCCGCCACCTCATTTAAAATCTAATTGATAGCGGTGTCCTGCATGTAGCAGACGATGATACTGTGCTATTTGAGAGTGAGAATACTTACCCTACTAAATGGAAGGGATTGGTAGCAGTTATATCCGCTAAGGCTGATGGGACTATCATGAAACCTCTCACAATGCAAACAATTCAACTCAGAGGAATTGACAATCCTTTGAAAGTGGCTGCTCCTGAGCCAATCAACTTGCCATTCAGACCACGGTATCCTGTTATCAGCTTACAAAAGGTCCCATGGAATTATAGAGAAGCTGAAGGATCCACCTCACATACAAATGCTGTAGTGTCGAAGGAGAATCCACTGTACCTTCCCCAACGGGTGATAAAGTCCACCATCAAGTCAAAGGGGAAACTACCCATGGAGAAGATTAAAAAATTCCTCCGCACTATGGGTTATAATGAAGCCAAGGTGGTTTTAAGCTTAAGAGAAGCTCCACACCAAATTTTAATCTTGGACTTGGTTTTAACTTCCGAGGATCACAGGAAGATCTTACTGAAGGTTTTGGAAGAAGCCTACTTACCGACATCAATGGATATAGAAAAATTTCAACATCTAGTTGATCACATTTTCAATAACAATGTGATATCTTTCACTGATGACGACATACCACCCGAAGGGACCAGTCATTGCAAGCCGTTAAACATTGCAGTTTTCTCCTTCGGATATATGCTAGTTGGAGTTTTGATAGATAGAGGTTCGTCTCTGAATATCTATCCTTACTCTACGTTGCTAAAGATGAACGTCAATCTCAAACGAATCCGAAGCAGCCACAGGGTTCTTCAAGCTTTTGACGGAGCCCACCGAAATTCAGTCGGAGAGATTGAGCTACCAATCGAGATTAGTCCCCATACCCTCTGTGTAACTTTTCATGTGCTCAAAATAGATTCAGGATACAACCTATTATTGGGAAAATTGTGGGTTCATTTGGCTGGGGCAGTCCCCTCCACTCTTCATCATCAACTGAAATACGTCATGAATGACAGCCTAGTCACGATTAACGCTAAGCCAAAATGTCCTAAACAGAGGGACATACCACTCATCAACTTCAATTCAGAAGTTGAGCCGGTCAGTTTTCATGCCCTGGAGGTGAGCAACACTCACTACCACCCTATTGGGCCGCCACCTCTCACACCCAAGATTTCTGTCGAAGTAATGTCGGCTACTTAAGAAATGTTATCTTTGGGTTATCAGCCAGGACCAGGGCTGGGTAAAAGTCATCAGGGTATTAAGCACCCAATTCATGTTGTCAGTCAAGCTGGGACAGTTGGACTGGGTTATTCTGCCATATCCAGTCACATAAATCCACATAAACATCGTCAGATTCCTTCAGCTTCAGTTACACAATGTTTGTCTCTACCTACAACTTCTGAGTCCGCACAACCTCCTGTAAAGGTGCCAGCCAGCGTCATGGCTATGTTATTCCCCAAGCCAATGTTGGTAAAGGAGAAAGAAGTCTTTGTTCCAGACCCGAGAGTGGAAGAGGAAGAACAAAGAATTAAATAAGACATCGTCAAGATGATGTCCGGCGTACGCATCATTGATGAACATACAAATAGATACACCCCAGACGATGATTGCCCAGACGTAATGGTCATCATTCGGGAAAAGGAGGATGATGACAGCCCCTCCATCACTGTAGTCCATCAGGACTTTGCCCTCGATAATTGGAGCAGCACTCCTTACATTGGTCGACGAGGGTAAAGCGGGCAGGAATTCTTTCTGCCCTTTAGATATCATAACTGCTTACTTTTCTGTATAGAATTAGCAGTCATTTTGCCAGTACATGCTAACACTTTGTATGATTAAATCATTTCATATATACTAAGTGAAAGGATATTTTGTTTCAGGACCCTGAATTTAGATGTGCCTGTACTTGCTGATAAGGTACCTTTTCTCCACAAGGATTGTAACTTTGATGTAGAGTTGAATTCAGCCTTGATGGAAATACATGAGGACATTGAGGTGCCTCCAGAAATTCAAGAATGGGTCAAAGACAAACCTACACCCAACCTTGATCAAACCACTTCCTTCTATCTCAGAACCTTAGAAAGCCCCAAGTTAATCCAGATTGGTTCAGACCTTACCCCAAACCAAAGGAATGACATGGTTACGCTACTAATCCAATTCCAGGATGTGTTTGCATGGTCTCATGAAGACATGGTGGGTTTGTCCATGGACATTGTTCTTCATCGCCTTCCCATTAAAGAGGGATTCAAGCCAGTTAAGTAGAAGCTCAGGCGATTGAAACCTGAATAGAGTTTAAAAGTGAAAGAAGAAATTGGGAAGCAATTTCAAGCTGGTATTATCATGGTGTCCACATATCCTAAATGGATATCCAACATCGTTCTCGTGCCTAAACCTGGAGGAAAGGTGCGAGTTTGCGTGGATTACCGGGATCTGAATAAAGCTTGCCTTATAGATAGCTTTCCCATGCCATTCATCCACATTCTCATTGACAATACTGCTCAGTACGGCATGTACTCCTTTACGGATTGTTTCGCTGGATACCACCAGATTATGGTTGCTGAGGAAGATCATTAGAAAACTGCTTTCATCACGTCTTGGGGAACTTTTTACTATAGACGACTATCATTCGGCCTCATCAATGCCGGAGCCACTTATCAACGAGCTATAATGGCTCTTTTCCATGAATTAATGCACAAAGAGATAGAGATCTACGTGGATGATATCATTGTCAAGTCCCAAAGGAAAGAAGACCATTTAGACCATCTCATAAAACTCTTCAACAAGTTGTGTAAGTATAACTTGAAGTTGAATCCAGCCAAGTGCGCCTTTGGCATTAAATCAGGCAAGTTACTAAGATTCCTAGTCAGCCACAAAGGGATTGAGCTGGACCCCACTAAAATTCAGGCCATCACGGAAATGCCCATTCCTCAGACAGAAAAGGAATACGGGGATTTCTGGGAAGAATCAACTTCATAAGCAGGTTTATTTCTCAACTAACAGCAACTTGTGAACCTATTTTCAAGTTGTTTAGGAAGAACTCCTCCATGAAATGGAACGATGAGTTCCAGAAGACCTTCCTCATAATCAAAGAATAGCTAGTCAAAGCTACTGTTTTGGTACGACCCAGGGATGAAGTTCCCCTATTCATGTACCTGTCCATAAGTGACAATGCCATGGGCTGCATGCTGGGATAGAAAGACGATAGAGGCCAAGAACGAGCTATCTATTACCTCAACAAATGATTCAGCCGCAGTGAACACAAGTACACTCTGATTGAGAAGACTTGTTGTGCTTTGGCATGGGCTTCCACGAGTTACAACATTACCTCTATGGTCATACAACACATCTCATATCCCGCGTAGATCCTCTTAAATACGTGTTCAACAAACCCATGTTAAATTACCGGCTGTCCAAATGGCAGTTGATCCTACAACAATTTGATATCGTCTATGTGATGCAAAAGTCTATCAAAGGTCAGGGAATTGCGGATCAACTGGCCACCGCACCTTCAGGGGATTTCAAACCCTTGGAAACTTACTTCCCCGATGAAGGGGTAATGACAGTTCAGTAACACCATCAGTACGATACATGCTATACATGGAAAATGTATTTCGATGGAGCTGTTAATATGGAAGGTTCTGGAGCTAGAGCAGTTCCAGTATCCGATATGGGGGAGCAGTATCTCGTCGCCGTCAAATTGTAGTTTATCAGCACCAACAGCACAGCTGAGTATGAAGGCTGTCTCATGGGGCTAAAACTTACCCTTTTAATGGGCATCAGGCGGTTAACTATCTTTGGGGATTCAGAGTTGGTAATCAGACAATCCATGGGAATCTATCAAACCAAAGAGCTAAATTTGCTGCCTTACCATCGGCAAGTTTTACAGATGGCTTTGGAGTTCAAAGAAATCTCCTTTCTACACATTCCTCGTAATAGGAATGACTTTGCAGACGCGATAGCAACTTTGGCCTCCTTGATTTTTATGTCTGACAAGGAACACATGCCAAGCATCACATTTGCCCTGCACAAGGCACTAGCTTATGGGAACTATGTTGGAGAAGTATCGGATGAGTTACCTCCCATCCCTCACCCTTGGTATCAGCATATTAAGGAATACCTAAGAGATGGATCTACACCCGCTGAGGCGAACCCGACTGAAAAAAGGTGGATCCATCGACTTGTTATGAAATTTTACCTGAGTGGAGATGCACTCTACAAACGAGATGCATGATTAGGTCTCCTCAAAAGTCTGGACAAAGACCAAGCTCATAGGCTCATGGATGAGGTCCATGGTGGAGTATGTGGCCCACACATGAGCAGCCCCATGCTTGTTAAAAAGATCCTCAGAACAGGATATTACTGGCTTAGCCTCAAAGCTGACTGTGATGACCACGTCAAGAGGTGTTATCAATGCCAAATTCATGGAAATGCCATCCACGCCCCTCTGAGGGACCTCCACAATATGAGTTCACCTTGGCCCTCCTCAATGTGGGGAATGGATGTGATCGGACCCATCAATCCCAAAGCCAGTAATGGGCATCATTTTATATTCACCATGATCGACTACTTCACCAAGTGGGTAGAAGCAGCCTCCTTCCCCAGGGTTACCAAAGAAGTCATCATTGCTTTCATCAGAAACAATGTCATTTGTCGATATGGACAACCAGAGGTAATTGTGTCAGGCAATGCTCAAAACCTCAACAACAAAATGATGGAGGAGTTATGCATTAAATTCCACATCAAACATCTTAACTCCGTCATCTACCATCCAAAGATGAATGATGCTGTTGAAGCGGCTGACAAGAATATCAAGAAGATCATGCAAAAGATGTCCGCCAACCATAAATAATGGCCTGACTTATTGCCTCTTACTCTGTTAGCCTACAGAACATCAATGCGCACTTCCACTGAGGCAACCCCCTACGTATTAACCTATGGGATAGAAGCAGTGCTCCCCATAGAAGTAGAAATGGAATCCCTCAGAGTGTTGATAGACGCTCAGCTGGATGAAGATCAATGGGTATAAGACAGGTATCACCAATTGTCTCTAATAGACGAAAGGCGAACCGCGGCTATCTTCCATGGTCAGTTATATCAATAAAGGATTGCTGAATCCTACAACAGAAAAGTCTGATTACGGCAGTTTAAGCAACATGACCTGGTTTTAAAGAAGATCCTTGACAACTAAGATCAATCCAAAGGAAAATTCGCCTCTAATTGGGATGGCCCGTTTGTTGTCAAGGAGATATTGACAGGAGGCACTCTCAGATTGCAGGAAATAGACGGCGATGAATTTCCACAACTCATCAATTCGGACACCGTGAAACGGTACTATGTTTGAATTTACCATAGAGCAAACATCCTGGTGTTGGATCATCAGATCACCAATCATTCTGGTTCTTTAACACTTCATCACGTATAACACTTCGCCACACTTTGCCCCTCAGGGAAACATACTCTTCAAGCCAGCAGCCTAGTTTCACTACGTTCATACAATTTCGGTTATCCCCCTAGGGATTGAACCTTTTACACCTGCAGTTTATCCTGAAGATGGGATTAAACTTTTCTATGCTTGCAATTTGTCCTAAAGACGGGATCAAACTTTTTTACACCTGCAGTTTGTCCCAATCATGGGATCAAACTTTCTTCTCCCCGTAGTATTGCCTACACATGGGATTCATAATTCTCTTCGGCTACGAATCGTCTTGAGGGGCGAACTACGTTGACCTGATCTCCTCTTCAATAGGAGTACTTAGGCAACCATTTTATATGGCCCGGTCGCAATAAAACAAAAACAACAAAAACATCTCTACACCCTTTTCTTTATAAAAAAAATAACAAAAACATTCCTACACCATTTCTTCCACATACAGTGTTGAACCTCTTACACCAGGTTCGAACTACGCAGACCTGATCTCCTCTTCAATAGGAGTACGTAGGTAGCCATTTATAGTTCGGTCTCACCCCCTACCAAAACACCAACACTTGTCAGCGGTACTGGGATCATCCTTCAATCCATCACATTTCATCGGCTTCAGACCAAAGGGGTGAAATTACCTGAACTCCTCCTAAATAGGAGATTCGGCGACCATCTAAGTTGCGGTTGTGCCTCAACGAATAACACCAATCCAAAAGAGATGGAATTAACTAGGCTTCTCAAAAATAGAAGTACTGGCAACCATCTGTGGTGCGGTCAATCTCAGAGAGGAAAGCCACACTCCTCTCCATATTTCCATACAGAAACCAGCCGCAAGACACCAAAGATGGTAGGGATACACACAGATCAATGATCTATTTTGAACTACCAGTGACAACTCAATGTCCATCCATCAAGGAGGAATTCAGAATACTTCAAGATCACAAGCCCTGAAGAAGCAGACAAAATATCAAGCAAGCATCCAGACATATCTAAAAGGGAAGTGATCCAAAAATATATTTTCCTTCTATATATACAATGTTGTTTGATATAAACAATGTAAAATGTACATGACAAAATGGCTAAGCTAGTCTGTGCAGGAAAATACAAGTCATCTACAAATCAGTGTATATGCGAGCTATCAAGCCTAACATGGCATCCCTCTCAGCAGAAAGAGGTAAAGATGTGGTCTCCTGTACAAGGGTATCCACACGAGCTAACAGATCTACAACCATCTGCATGGTGACTCTATGCTCATCAATATATGCATTCATCTCTACAATCATGCCAGTGGTAAGAGACCTCACTGCAGAGCTATCTATAATGGCTACGTCCCGGGCAGATATGACATTATCCCTCTCAACTATCACAGCATCTCTGGCTGATCTAGCCTCATCCCGCTCAACAACAGCGGCGTCTCTATGAGCTAATGTCTCATCTCTCTCTAACAAAGCTGCATCTCTTCTATCAAGGGCTGTCAACATCAAGGCTCTAGCCTGATCTCTCTCGAAGGTCATCATATAAAGACTCGAAGTACTGTGTCGAATGTTGGATCACAACAGTACTAGCACTGGGAGAATTTAAAGGAGATGCTGGCAACCCAGTAAACGGCTCCTCCTCAATGTGAAAATCAATGTCTTTCATGGGCTCTCCATCGTCTGAATCACTACTCGGCACTGTGGATACTGCCGCGACCGATGAACTCTCTGTCTCCATCCACGCGGAATACTCTGCAGAACAACCTGGATGACTGATAGAAAATGCAGCTAGTTTACGCTGATCCCAACATGCATATACCCGGGATCGATCCTCTGCTGATAAATGGCGAGAAGCTAAATGCTGACCTAGCACCCCCTCAAAAGGATGGAAATCCTAGAACTAGTCAAACTGTGACACCACAGCCAGCGGGTGATCAGTAGTCATGCCCCTCAAACCAGCCAGAGGGAGATAGTCCATGCCTAAAGCATGAGTAATGAAATTGTAGGGTGAGCTAAGCCCTGTGCACGGTAGAATGCCAAACGGATCTCTAATATCTGCCAAGAACATCGACCAAGACATAGCGTGTGTACACTTCAATGGCTGAAAAGGAGTAAGACATAACTATATCATGGGTGAAGTAATACCCATATCGGCGAAACGTCCTAATCAGTCTCAAGTGTGATATGAACCACACATATTACATGATCGCGCTGCCTGTAAACACCCCCATCGGATAGGTGCAGCAGTATGTGGCTGACCTTAGCGTATCTGCCACGATCATCGGGATGATGGTATGACCATCCCTGAGAGCTCTCACTGCCATAATGACATCGATGTCTATCTCATCCATGTATCATGTCATATATATATATGACAGCACGCACAGTAGTAGGACATCTCCTCTGGCCGAGCGCTAATAATCCTCCGGTACGGTGAAATCCCCGGAGTGCCGTGTATAGCTATCCTTAGAGCCAAATCTGTTAAACAGAAAACACTAGGATATAATGTGACTAGATGTCAGCTCATCCTGTACCACCCTACGTCGCAGTCCGGTGAGGGTCATAAACTGTCTGCTCATATCTCCAATAGCCATATGCACGCAAGGTCTGTTTAGTGGCAGCATCGTCAATCGTGCATACTCCTCCAGAGTCAGAGTCAACTCATGGGTACCAAATCAGAAGACCTGTCTCTCCGGTACCCAATGCTCTAGCATGCCCTCCATAAATCCTGAGGGAACCTGAAATGTCAAAAAGGTCATAGTATGCTGCAGCATCTAATCTACAGTCACCCTGTCTGATGGTGACATACTATCATACCACGATCTAAGACGTGATGCCACCAATAATGGTGGGGTATGATCTATACGGCTGACTGTCGAAGAAGACAATTGTGTGGGCCGTATCATAGGACCATCCAGGGGTCAATGCTGAAATATCTCTGGACTTACATACATATGCACAACATGATACATGCATTACAGACAATAGATGGCAATATGATATAGGGAATGAAAAATAATACACATATTCCTAGTATATCATCATCTATATACATCATCTCTGTACAGCTAAAAATACAGGGAAATGGGGCACAGATGCCCTACTACTAACAGAGGCCTATCAAAAGATATAGCGAGAATGGGGCACAACCACCCAATATCTAACAGAGGCCTATCAAAAGAGATAACAAGAATACACATCAGAAGAAGACAATGGTGTCAATATCTACATCATCAATCCTGTCCACCTGATGTAACTCCTCCTGAGTCACTGCATCTCTATCAATAGGGATGTCAGGTCTATTCAAAGGAGGATTTGCACCGACAAAGCCAAATGGGTCATCTGAGGGGCTAGCACCTGAACTGGAAAGATCAAACGAATCTGCCTCTGCCGGATCTCTGCCCAAATGCCGAATAAAGAAATGTGCCTGGTCCAATCATTAGGTCAAACTGTCAATCTATGTTAAATGAGTAGGATCTCAAACACAGGCTAGCCAATCCATCATCATCACGGATCCTGGAACTATATCCCTCATGAACTGAGTGGCGCAAGACTGGGCTCCAATAGTGCGAGGGGACCACCAACGCTGGAACATCTCCTAAGTACAGGGACCCTTTGATACTGCAAAACTGTCAACCCCCAACAATGGTATATCAATGACGGGTGACTGCGACACAGGCCAATAACGCCTGGCAGGAGGCAAGATCGACATACAGATCTCTCATGTGGTGCTCCTAATAGCACGCTCTCCTAAATTGAGCTTCCATCCTCCATTAGTGAAGAGAGAAACCCTACGGGTGGAAATCACGTACTCAACACCAGTCGAGTACCCATCCTCAAATCCCATGGCCAAGTGCTCCCTAGAATAGGGAATTCATGTGATGACATCATCTGTCAATAACTCCAGCTGTATGCGGCAATGATTGAAACCCACAGCTACAGAGACCTCCGCCAGTATGGAATGATGCCATCGTCGTCCTCGTGGATACGTATCTAAACCTAACACGCTCACAGGGTACAAACATGGAAGCCTTTCATAGGCCCAAAACTGCCAATACAAAGGCAAACATCTGCTGTCAGTAAACACTCTTAACCTACATATGGGAAACTATAAAAGAAATACTCACCAGTAGAAATGGGTAGAATCCTAACCAATCCTCGGTCAAGCCCTGCGAACACATACGTATGCCCCTGAGGAAATAGGCGAAGGTGTAGGAACCCCAGTCATACTCTCCTATACGATCCACATGTCACATGGCGCTGATCAAAGCAAACAACACCGTATAAGAGTTATCTGCTATGAAGCAGTCACTAATGATCATCAGGAACAATCGCTAAAGAATGTGATCCCTGACTCTGACATCATCTGGCATGGGCTCGCTCAACAGCCCACTAATAGCATCTACGCTCAAAGGACCCGTATGGACGGTCCTGCCCTTGAGCGCCTCAGCCAGAACTCCTAGCACGGATCTGACGGCAGTAGGGGTAATATCTGCCATACAAGGCACTGGTGCCCCTCCAAACTCCATACCTGTGATAAATCGCCAATCCATCGGCGTCATCATCACCTCACAGTCCAACAAATGGACTGACTGAGCCTGGTGAAACCAGCGCTCAGACAATGGCCTGAGGTAACCATAGGGACAACAATGGGGAAGGATGGAAAAAAATACCCCAAAACCCCAGTCATGCACAATCGCACTATAGTCAAGATGCAGAGCCTAGTACATGGAGTGAATGTTGAACCAGTTCCCTAAAGGCTGTGTAAAGCTGGGAACCTACATAAAATATAGATCAACATCAAAATCCTTTGCCCCTCATCAATAGGAAAGAAGGAAGATTAAGATCTAAGATCATACCTCGTTAGCGTGCAAATACATCGAGGGATGTCGACTCAAATCACCCAGGAGCTCTGGGTTTGCCACCTGAATACTCAGGAGGTCTCTACGGGGAACATGTGTAGCAGGAGCGGGGTTCACAATTTAAACATCCTTTTCCTCGTCCTCGACGTTCGGCACATCCTCCGTATACCAGAAGTGGTCCTACGGGAACTACTCGGCTGATCCGAATCCATAATATCTAGACAAAAGTTTCCAAATCACCTCAGGAAGGGTGTGATAATTTCTAACCTGGAGCTTTCTTTTCAAAATGCATTTTATGACTACATGCATGCATGTATTACTTTAACATACATCTACAGTAGAGTTAAAAATGCATGACTATTCAAATGCCTACATTTTTGAAAATTTTTGTCATAGTCCCCTTTGTAAATAAGACTATCTACATACACATAGGCATGACTAGGTGGCCATTCAGTAGCACACCTACCCACAGTCATATACATACTATATGCATAAAAAGTCAAAGTCATTAATCCATAAGGGTAGTTTAATTACCAGAATTACTTTACATTTTTACCTATTGCTCATTTGTCCTCAAATAGGATAAAAAATAGCAGAAAAGGGTGCCAATTTGACTGTCTTAGAAGTCAAATTTTTTCACATCATTATATTCAACATGGTTTAATACTAACATTTACTGTGTTGAATATTTTTTATCAAGTCATTTGAGCATGCATATTCACTACTATGTGTTTAGATGCATTTTATATGATAAGTCATTTTCCAACGGATAAAAACTTGAAAAGAAGACATGCATACGTTACCAGTATAGTGAAGAACACTTGTACGGTGACAGAATTTGTAGAAAGTCGCCCGAACTAAGTAAATCTGAAGAAGAGCTCTCAGATTTCCTTAGCGACGCAATATGAAAATGACTTATGAAAGCAACCTGATGGCATTAAGTATCCATGGTTGGCTGCATGTCCACCTATGGCTACTGTAGGTGTACCTGTGGCACCCCTACGTGGGTCCCACCCCTCCATCTCGGTCCAGTTCGAGTTGCAACGGAGTTCTTATAAGTTGAAAAAGCCAAATCATGAATAAAAAATGCTACACGATTGAGTAGAATGACTTGCAATCCTGGTTTTCTCAGACCGAGCCGTGGGTCTACATATCACTCATTAGTGTTCATCCGAGTACAAGGTACACTATACCAATGATGTCAGTTGTTCCAAGACACACTCGGCAATACCTGACGTAGGTCCAATGCATCCAATTGAGGGTCGTAACCCTAATTCTCTATCAACACCTAGGTGGGGGCATCACGCATTTACATATGTCAAACTACATATCCCCGACGGGGGCATCACGCATTCTCTATCAACACCCCGGCGGGGGCATCATGCAGTCTCTATCAACACCTCGGTGGGGGCATCACACATTTCATGTCGAAGTACATATATCATCCGCTGATACATATATCAACGAAGGTCAAGCAGCCTTGACATCACTATAGCCATTGGCAAGTAAATCTACCGAAGCGTCGAAAGCCATCCGATGATTTTAGCCATTGATTCACACGTCAACGGGGATCTAATAGATCCCCGGCGGGGGTTACAACGCGTATTTCCCGTTGATCCATACATCAATGAAGATCAAGCAGCCTTACAGTCTGCCCAACAGGGGCGATTAACAATTGATTCACACATCAGTGAAGGTCAAGCAGCCTTTACAATCTGCCCAATAGGGGCATTTATCCGTTGATTCACACATCAGCAAAGGTCAAGTAGCCTTGACAGTCTGCCAAAAAGGGGCATTTTTCTGTTGATTCACACGACAACGAAGGTCAGGCAGCCCTAACAACAGAACATTGACATGTCCTGGCGATACAAACCAGGAAAATTTAGCACCATCGAGGAGGATTGATGATGGAATATGTTATACACATCCTCAAAATAGACAGAGCATTATCCCTACAGATCTCTTGTACATGAGAGGCATATCTTCAGAATCAAGTCTATATCAAGGATTAAGGACTTAGGTGACAACCCCAACGTCAACATCCTACGAGATGTGGATCACACATCCAATCTGGTCATCATTTCCAATCCCCGGTAAAGGTAACAGGGAGCCGACAATCATCCCTAGCATGTTGGGAAATAACCCCGTACACATGCATCATACATTTTCATCATGTTGCTACACTTTGCATCGTGTTTATCTTGTTGCATTTCAAGTGTCAAAGATTTTTTATCCTATCCATGCATTGCATTACATGAATATGATAAAGAGGGGCATCTGTAGACACTCAAAATTTTCTGCACACTTATTACTGACATTGCAGGAGGGCAGATTCATCTTTCATAGAAAACCCTAGAAGACAACTCACATCAAATCCGGATACTATCATAAGTTCATCCTCAACCCCGGAACACACACTGGAAGTATCAGGTCCAACCTCAGAGATAACCACGAGGCATGTAGTTCCTACACAAAAAATTCAACCGGAGAAGATCAATCCATCTCGGAGATAACCCCGAGATATTCAGTATCAGTCCCAACACTGGGAGTAGTAGCTACCAACCATGGAGATTGTATGACCCCAACTTATTAATGAATAAAATCAAATTTTCTTTAAATATTATTATGAATAATAAGGTGTTAATTTGATATAATGCTTTGATTATGGGTGAAATGTGCAAATTTGACAAAATAAGCAAGTGGTTATAAAATATTCATTTATTGTCGGGAAAAATTCGTTTGGTCGTGGAATATTCTTTCTGTCGGGGAATATTCGTACGACGGCGCAGCCTTGTGTGGGCCCCATAATGGAAAGCAATTGAATGAAGAAAACGACAAGAATAAGTTATTTATAAATAACGGCGTAGTTGTTACCGTTAATACTGTTAGAATACCCGGTGGTTAAAATACAGTAGCACACGGTATTGCACCAATTATTGATTCTTACGTAAGAAGGCACTACTCAATAATTGTTACTGTTCAATATTTTATTTTATTGATTCAATAATTGATGCGTTGATATTTTATATTACTGTTGTTTCAATAATTATTGTTGCACAGTATTTTCTATTATCAGATCAATAATTCATATTATTTGAATAATATTATTAGATAGCATTATTGGCAATGTCTAGAAAGTTCTATCTAAGGAGAGGTTTGGTCATCTAATTGCGTGCCAGTAAGGAGAAATTCTTATTGGAAAGCTCCCTCTTTCCTGGGAACGGCCTGGTTGTCATAATTGTGATTCTATAATATTATTTGTGAATAATTAATTATTAATTTATATGATAAAGAAATATTTATTTTATGTGGATATAATTGATGGATATATTTATTTTATGTGAAGGAATTAATGTTGAGGTATTTTTGTCGGAATGGAGGTACTAAAAATTAAATCATTGTTCTTGAGATATATTGCGTGAGTTATAATTTTTAATCTGACCGTTTGATCGTTGTGATTTTTGGATATGTTATACATATATAAGTTGATTATATGTCCACAAATTTTGAACCGTTAAAAATTAACATATAATTTATTATGAATTTTAAGAGGTGAATGATTCGGAAATTAAATTTATAAATGATTTTGGTGAAAAATTCTAGAATTGAGTGGGCCACACTTTTGGTTGGTGAGAAATATGCTGAATTTTTATTCAATTGTGGTGAGTGGGAATAGTAGTAGGTAAAGCCATCAGGTTGCAGGTCAAGTCTGCTTTGGCGTGCTAACATTTTTCTATAAATAAAGGGCTAAGTTAAAATTGAAAATCACACCAGAATTCATAAGTTTTCTCTCTTTCTCTCTCTATATTATCGAGCGTATTTTGTGAGTATTTAGATACTTTGTGAGTTTTTATTTATCAGTGCAAGTTTTCTTCAGCCTTATACCGATATTCCGAACAGAAGTACTGTTATCT
Organism: Panax notoginseng; assembly: GCA_016801055.1. Classification (NCBI taxonomy): domain Eukaryota; kingdom Viridiplantae; phylum Streptophyta; class Magnoliopsida; order Apiales; family Araliaceae; genus Panax; species Panax notoginseng. The sequence continues at coordinate 119,787,524 of CM029014.1, read as the reverse complement.
TGAGGTAAGGGATGTTATTTTCTTCTTAAATGATATTATTTTCTTCAATATCATTATGCCGAAATATTGGTTTGAACTTTTTATCAAATTTGGAACTTTTTGTGTCGGGGTTACTATTCACGTATACGGCACTTTTCACGTATACGACAATATTCACAGAAAAATAATTTTTTTCTTTTTTTCCAAGATATCTATTATGGTTACTATCTTTGATTGTATCCATGTTTTGATCTTTATTTTTGAATTCTACTTCACAATTGGTTGTTATGGAGTATTATTGTACTTGGATAAACTGTAATACAAATCCCTAATATTTGTCCTTCTGTCTCATTGGATTCGTTTTCTTTAAAATATTTTTCATCATCCTCAGTCCTAAATGATTATATTATTGAATATCTTTGGCCTGTAGTGCAAAGATGAATGATTAACTGATGAATATATTTGGCACGTAGTGCAAAGATGAACAGGTGTTGAGATGAACATGACCAACTGGTGATACAAATGAATATCTTTGGCCTGTAGTGTAAAGATGAATATTTGATTAAAGATGGTTATTAATTGTTGTTACAGGGATAAAATATTGATGATGGACTTTTAAATCTTAGAAGGTAGTAGAACTCATTCTCTACTTGACTCTTCTAATGGTTTGCTATTTTCGCTACAGTTGTTGATCTAAAACTTGTTGTCTATTATATTTTATCAGATTTTTTCCTGTTGAAGACTAATGATAAGTTGTTGTATATTATCTTAGTCATAATATTCTTTACTGGGCTAGTTGAGCTCACCCTTTTTCTTTTTGTTCCATTTTTCTCAGGAGGCGAGAATATAGCGGGAACTAGTCGGGGTGTGAAGTGATGTTTCTAGTCAGTGGTGTTAACAGTCCTCACTATTTTATTAAATAGTGTTTCAATAATTGTAATGAGGACTTATTTGAGTGTGGATATTGTCTAGAAGATAATATTTGTATTTAAACTCACAGTATTGTGTTGTCGTATTTTGCGCGACAAGTGTTTTAATGAAGTTGTATTTATTTCTGTACCATGTATTTGGTGACTCAGAATGGGTGATGTATACCTATTTTGGGGGCGTCACAATTGGTATCAGAGCTTAGGGATATGGTCTCTGACAGAGATCAGGGAATAGAACTAGGAGGGGAGAGACGAGTAAATCTTTCGCTAGTGTGTCCTACCTAAGCTTATTTGTTGTTTGGTCATAATATAGGGATATTATGTGATATGTTAATTTGTTTAATTAACCCTTATTTTATGGTAGTATTTGAGAATGGCAGCCGAGAACTTTAACAATGGAGTATATGAGACTGTGGAACAACCTTTAGTCACAAACCAGGAGAACGTGCAACAGGAAGGCAATATTCTTCCTGTAAACAACGTTACCGAGCAAACGATGAATGATGGAATGTTTAGGAACTTTTTGCAGTTCATGGAAAATCAGACGAAGGAGACTCGTGTGCAGAATACTGGTGAAAATGATAACAATGCGCGATTTGTCACGGCCAAGCAGTTCAAAGAGTTGGGACCACCAGACTTTCAGGGAAAGTTGGATCTGATCAAGACGGAAACGTGGGTCAAGCAAATAACCAAGATATTTGATATCTTGGGATGCACGGAGGAATAGAAGGTTCCATTCGCCACCTTTATGTTCTGCGGTGAGGCAGACTACTGGTGGGAGTCTGTGAAGCGTACCCAGCCTGACGCACTCAACATGTCCTGGAAAATATTTCAAAAATTGTTTAATGACAAGTACTTTCCTGAAAGTATTCGTCATATGAAGGAGGTAGAGTTTATTAGACTGGAACAAAACAACATGACGGTGTCCCAGTATGAGGCAAAGTTTGCAGAGTTATCCAGGTCTGCACCTCATTTGGTCGAGAATGAGGAACGAATGACAAGGATATTTCTGAGAGGTTTAAAACTCGAGATTCGGCAATATCTTATCTCTCATAAATTTTTTTTATATTCAGATGTTGTAAACATGGCTCAATTATTAGAGCGAGATAATGAGTATATTCAACCGAGGGAACACAACCAAGGTAATACCGGTGGCAGCGGTCATCGGACAAATGAAAACCAGCAGGGAGGAAAACATTCGGACAAAAGCGGTAACCAGTCTGGTGGAAATCATGGTCGTGATAATGGAAGGAGTGAGTTGGGAGGAGATTTCAAGAAGAGAAGGTACAACAATGATAACGTGAAAACGTCAGCACAAACATCAACTGTTTCTAGGGGAGGAGAACGAGCACCGGTCGTTTGTTACAAATGCGGGAAAGAGGGACATATCAGCCCAAATTGACCACAACAATCCAAGGTATGTTATAACTGTAGAAAGGAGGGTCATATAGCTCGAGAATGTTCTATAGCAAAACCAAGTTCAGCGGGGATGGTGACTCTAAAAGCTATCCCGGATAAGTCGAAATTAGCGGTTCCTGGAAGAGCGTTTGTCGTGACTGGCCAAAATGCGAGAAACTCGAACGAGGTGATCATGGGTAAGCTAATCATAAACTCTTGCGAAGTTTATACCTTATTAGATACCGGTTCTACCCATTCTTTTATCTCTCCTGCTTGTGCTCAACGTTTAAACTTAACTCCGGAGAAATTAGACTTTGACTTATCTGTTGAAACTCCGTTAGGAGAAACTTTCATTACATCTACTGTTTATAAATCTTTCTTGATTCAAGTTGGTACCATCACATTACCTGCTGATCTTATTTTGTTGAAAATTCTTACATTTGATGTGATTTTAGGGATTGATTGGTTAACCACTCATCATGCTAAAATTGATTATTTTCGTAAGGTTGTTAGTTTTTATATTCCTAACCAACCTGTTATGCGAATTCGAATAACCAAACCACTAAAATCAATCACTATCACATCAAGCCATAAAGTTATTTTTTATTGAAAAATGGATGTCAAGCTTTCTTAGCCCATGTCACAGACTTAAACAAAAACATGTCAGATTTGAATAATATTTCTATTGTTAGTGAATTTCCTGATGTATTTTCTGAAGAACTTCCTGGTCTAGCCCCAAGAACGTGAAGTTAAATTCTTTATTGACCTTGAACCCGGTACAAAGCCCATTTCTAAAACCCCATATCGAATGGCTCCTATTGAACTTCAGGAGTTAAAAGTCCAATTACAGGAATTGTTAGACATCAGTTTCATTCGTCCTAGTACGTCTCCTTGGGGTGCTCCTGATTTATTCGTAAAGAAGAAAGACGGGCGTATGCGACTTTGTATTGATTATCGAGAATTGAACCACGTCACCATCAAGAATAGGTATCCGCTACCTCGTATTGATGACCTGTTCGACCAGTTGCAAGGAGCACAATTCTTTACAAAGATCAATCTTCGTTCTGGATATCATCAGCTGAAGATTAAAACTGAGGATATTTCAAAGACTACTTTCAGAACTCGGTACGGGCATTATAAATTCTTAGTCATGTCTTTTGGATTGACTAATGCTCCTGCTGCTTTTATGGATATGATGAACCGTGTGTTCAAAGAATATTTAGATCAGTTCGTTGTTGTCTTTATTGATGACATCCTCATCTATTCCAAAAGTCATGAAGATCATGAGCGCCATTTGAAGCTGGTACTGCAAAGGCTTCGTGAAAATAAGCTATACGCCAAATTGAAGAAATGCGAGTTCTGGCTTAAGGAAGTAGCATTCCTTGGGCACGTGGTGTCAAAACATGGAGTATTTGTCGACCTGGCGAAGATTGAAGCCATACAAAGTTGGGAGCAACTGAAGTCGGTGACCGAAGTACGTAGCTTTCTGGGCTTAGCTGGTTATTATCGGAGTATCGTGGAAGGATTTTCTAGAATCACTACTCCGTTAACTCAGCTGACTCGGAAGGATATAAAATTCGGTTGGAGCGAGGATTGTGAGAAGAGTTTTCAAGAACTCAAGAGGAGACTCATTTCGGCACCTGTTCTGACAATACAATCTGGTTCGGATGGATTTGTTATCTACAACGATGCTTCAGGCAAAGGGTTAGGATGTGTTCTCATGTAACATGGGAAAGTCATAGCCTATGCCTCGCTACAACTCAAAGAATATGAGAGGAATTATCCTACTCATGATTTGGAGTTGGCAGCAGTCGTTTTCGCGTTGAAGATTTGGAGACACTACCTGTATAGGGAGAAAGTGGAGATCTATACGGATCTTAAAAGCCTCAAATATTCCTTCACCCAAAAGGAACTCAACATGCGGCAACGACGTTGGCTTGAGCTGTTGAAAGATTACGATCATACCATCCAATATCATCCTGGAAAAGCAAACGTAGTAGCTGACGCATTGAGTAGAAGATCATATACGGGTACGAGTGTAATGTTGTCAGCATAAAGGCACATTTTGTATGATTTGCAAAGGATGGAGATAGAGATGAAGGCTCCAAGTACCCACATGATGATATCAAATATACGAGTAGAACCGACTTTAATCGATAAAGTTAAAGCTGCTCAAGCTACGGACATGGAGCTGATGCGTATGAAGAAGAAAGTGCAAGAAGGTGCTATTTCAGAAGCAAGAATCGATGAAGAAGGAATACTTCGAGTCAACTCCAAACTTTGTATTCCTAATGATTCTGACTTGAAGCATAGAATCATGATGGAGGCACATAACACACCGTTTGCAATCCATCCTGGGAGTACCAAAATGTATCGCGATCTTCGACATACATTTTGGTGGAGCAATATGAAAAGAGAGATCGCGGAGTTTATCTCGAGGTGTTTAACTTGTCAACGTGTAAAAGTGGAGCATCAAGTACCAAAGGGTCCATTACAACCACTTGAGATTCTGAAATGGAAGTGGGAACACATTACTATGGATTTTGTTACGGGTCTTTCCAAGGTTTCTCAAGGCATAGATGCGATTTGGGTCATTGTTGATAGATTAACTAAGTCTGCTCATTTCTTACCTATACGTGAGACTTATTCCCTTGAACGTCTTGCTAGTATATACGTGAATAAGATTGTTAGATTGCATGGCATGCCATTATCCATAGTTTCAGATCGTGACCCAAGATTCACTTCACGATTTTGAGTTAGCTTGCAGAAAGCTATGGGCACGAATTTACGAATCAGTACAGCATACCATCCTCAAACGAACGGGCAATCAGAGAGGACTATTCAAACCCTTGAAGATCTATTAAGACTCTGTGTTCTAGATTTCAAAGAAAGTTGGGATAAGTACTTGCCACTGGTGAAATTCTCCTACGACAATAGTTATCAGGCAAGTATAGGTATCGCTCCATTTGAAGCCTTGTATGGATGAAAGTGTCGTTCTCCAGTATGCTGGGAAGAGGTGGGTGAAGCAACGTTGTTAGGACCAGAATTGGTACGCATAACTACAGAGAAGATCCAAACGATTCGACAACGTATACAAACGGTACAGGATCGACAAAAGAGTTATGCGGATCTTCATTGAAAGGATGTAGAATTTAGTATTGGGAATCATGTATTGTTACGTGTTGCACCATGGAAAGGAGTTACAAGATTTGAGAAGAGCGGAAAGCTCAATCCACGATTTGTTGGTCCATTTGAAATTCTTGATCGAATAGGAAATGTGGCATATCGACTCGTATTACCTCCAAGCATGTCTCGTGTTCATAATGTTTTTCACGTATCTGTGTTTCGTAAATATGTGAAAGACCCAAACCACATAATTGAGTTAGAACCAGAAGAGATAGCCGAAGATTTAACGTAGGATGAGTTACCTGTTAAGATCTTGGATAGGAAAGAGCATGTTCTACGCACGAAAGTTATACCACAAGTTAAGGTTTTGTGGAGAAACCATGCTATTGAAGAAATGACCTGGGAGTTGGAATCAGAAATGAAAGCGAGGTATCCTTACCTTTTCGAAACACCAGGCACGTACGTCAATTTCGAGGACGAAATTTTATAAGGAGGGGAGGTTGTAAGACCCCAACTTATTAATGAATAAAATCAAATTTTCTTTAAATATTATTGTGAATAATAAGGTGTTAATTTGATATAATGCTTTGGTTATGGGTGAAATGTGTAAATTTTATAAAATAAGCAAGTGGTTATAAAATATTAATTTGTTATCGGGAAATATTCGTTTGGTCGTGGAATATTCTTTCTGTCGGGGAATATTCGTACGACGGCGCAGTCTTGTGTGGGCCCCATAATGGAAAGCAATTGGATGAAGAAAACGACAAGCATAAGTTGTTTATAAATAACGGCGTAGTTGTTATCGTTAATACTGTTAGAATACCCGGTGGTTAAAATACAGTAGCACACGGTATTGCACCAATTATTGATTCTTACGTAAGAAGGCACTACTCAATAATTGTTACAGTAGTTACTGTTCAATATTTTATTTTATTGATTCAATAATTGTTGCGTTAATATTTTATATTATTATTGTTTCAATAATTGTTGCTGCACAGTATTTTCCATTATCGGATCAATAATTCATATTATTTGAATAATATTATTAGATAGCATTATTGGCAATGTCTAGAAAGTTCTGTCTAAGGAGAGGTTTGGTCATCTAATTGGGCGCCACTAAGGAGAAATTCTTATTGCAAAGCCCCCTCTTTCCTTGGAACGGCATGATTATCATAATTGTGATTCTGTAATATTATTTGTGAATAATTAACTGTTGATTTATATGATAAGGAAATATTTATTTTATATGGATATAATTCATGGATATATTTATTTTATGTGAAGGAATTAATGTTGAGGTGTTTTTGTCGGAATGGAGGTATTAAAAATTAAATCACTTTTCTTGAGATATATTACGTGAGTTATAATTTTTAATCTGACCGTTGGATCGTTGTGATTTTTGGATATGTTATACATATATAAGTTGAGTATATATCCATAAATTTTGAACCGTTAAAAATGAACGTATAATTTGTTATGAATTTTAAGAGGTGAATGATTCGAAAATTAGGTTTATAAATGATTTTGGTAGAAAATTCTAGAATTGAGTGGGCCCCACTTTTGGTTGGTGAGAAATGTGCTAGAATTTTTATTCAAATGTGGTGGGTGGGAATAGTAGCAGGTAAAATCATCAGGTTGTAGGTCAAGTCTGCTTCGGCGTGCTAACATTTTCCTATAAATAGAGGGCTAAGTTAGAATTGAAAATCACACCAGAATTCATAAGTTTTCTCTCTTTCTCTCTCTATATTATCGAGCGTATTTTGTGAGTATTTAGATACTTTGTGAATTTTTATTTATCAGTGCAAGTTTCCTTCAGCCTTGTACCAATATTTCGAACAGAAGTATTGTTATCTTGAGGTAAGGGGTGTTATTTTCTTCTTAAATGATATTATTTTCTTCAATATCATTATGCCAAAATATTGGTTATCAAATTTGGAACTTTTTGTGTCGGGGTTACTATTCACATATACACCACTATTCACGTATATGATACTATTCACGAATACAGCGCTATTCACCGAAAAATAAAATTTCTCCTTTTTGTCTAAGATGTCGATTTTGGTTACTATCTTTGATTGTATCCATGTTTTAATCTTTATTTTTGAATTCTACTTCACAATTGGTTGTTATGGAGTATTATTGCACTTGGATAAACTGTAATACGAATTCCAAATATGTGTCATTCTGTCTCACTAGATTCATTTTTTTAAAAATATTTTTCATCATCCTCAGTCCTAAATGATGATATTACTGAATATCTTTGGCCTGTAATGCAAAGATGAATGATTAACTGATGAATATCTTTGGCCCGTAGTGCAAAGATGAACAGGTGTTGAGATGAACATGACCAACTGGTGATACAAATGAATATCTTTGGCCTGTAGTGCAAAGATGAATATTTGATTAAAGATGGTTATTGATTATCGTTGCAGGGATAAAATATTGATGATGGACTTTTAAATCTTAGAAGATAGTAGAACTCATTCTCTACTTGACTCTTCTAATGGTTTGCTGTTTTCGGTGCAGTTGTTGATCTAAAACTTATTGTCTATTATATTTTATCAGATTTTTCCCTGTTGAAGACTAATGATAAGTTGTTGTATATTATCTTAGTCATAATATTCTTTACTGGGCTAGTTGAGCTCACCTTTTTCCTTTTTGTTTCATTTTTCTCAAGAGGCGAGAATATAGCGGGAACTAGTCGGGGTGTGGAGTGATGTTTCTAGTCAGTGGTGTTAGTAGTCCTCACTATATTATTAAATAGAGTTTCAATAATTTTAATGAGGACTTATTTGAGTGTGGATATTGTCTAGAAGACAATATTTGTATTTAAACTCACAGTATTGTGTTGTCGTATTTTGCGCGATAAGTGTTTTAATGAAGTTGTATTTGTTTTTGTACCATGTATTCGGCGACTCAGAATGGATGATGTATACCTATTTTGGGGGCGTCACAAAGATAACCCCAATGAATGTAGTTCCGGCGATAACCCTGAAAATGCTTGTTTCAAATGCAATCAGCTTCCACTCGGCACTCACATCGAGGCATTTAGTACAAGACCCAGAGATAACATCGGGAAGACAGGCACACCTCAGAGATAACACTAAGGACCTTCAACACTTGCAGCAGTCCAATCTCAGAGATAACCCTGTACAACGTCTGCTTTATTAGCCCAAACCGACGATAACCCCGGTGAGGGGCAAAGTCATCATCTTACCACCTTGACGCCACATCGTATCGTCTTAGCATTTCAATACATACATTTTTACACAGCAATGTCCCACAAGAACCAAGGATGTCTAATCCCAAGTGACTATTACGCAGGATAACAGATAAAATTTAAAGCTTGAAGACCGGAAGGCATGGTCCCATCTTCTTGACTTTGTACAACCTCTAATCCCATGTCATTGCGTAACTCTCGACAACGGCGGTCCGAAATAGGTCTTAAAACCTCAGTCGGATGCCCAGATTGCAAATCTGAAAGTTCGAGCAGACATTACAGTGCATGCGTGCACGTATTTTGAGACGGCGGGACCCGCAAAGCCCAGGGCAATCCGGCTAGCCGCAGGTACAACTGTGGCTAGATGCAAGTACACATGCGGCTCCCCCTCTATAAATAGAGGGATTTGGGTGCCCATTTTGTAAGAGAAAAAGGCGAGGAAGCCCTGTCAAATTTGCTCTGTACTATCCCTACATTGAGTGCTTTCTCATTTTAAACACTTGTGAGCTCACATATAGCTACATTTTGTACCGGAAGGTGCCGAGTGTTCATCCCTTTAAAGATATAGAAGTCTTCTTTGGCAGCCCACTGTAAGCCTTCTCACACACTTTAAAGCATTTCTCTTCATCTTTGCACACACTTTTCTTCACGTTGAGAGTCGTGTTGCGTTTATTCCGGAATTCAGTCCGTGGTTTCATTTCAGTTTGTATATATATATATATATATATATATATATATATATATATATATATATATATATATATATATATATATATATGCCTCGATTGAGCCTAGACTTTGGTCTGGAGTGTATATATATATATATATATATATATATATATATATATATATATATATATATATATATATATATATATATATATATATATATATATATATATATATATATATTTATATTTCCATTCAGTCCTGCCTGAAGTTTACTTCGTGGCGGTTGACCGTCTTTACAGCTTTATTTACCTTTTCGTCCCGCCTGGAGTTTACTCCGTGGCGGTTGATTGCTTTTACAGCTTTATTTTCATTTTTGATCCCCCATAGAGGTGCTTCGTGGTGGCTGATCATGTATGTATATATATATATTTACAGCTTTTATATATATACCTGCTTATTGCTTTATTATCAATTGCGGCATCATGTGAGCCTAGGAATCATGTGATCACAAATTCAGTTTACTGAATCTAGATTCGGTTTCCATGATGGATATTTTCAACTGTAAGTAGCTTGTAAATTTATTCACGGTGTTCGGATTTCCTCAAATGGTTATCATACCCACGAGGAGTTTGGCACTATTTTGTATATTATTTTCTTGAAGATGATTCGCATCTCGAAAATTAAAAACAATCAAGCCGAACACTTAATAAAAATTGGAGTGTAAAAAGTTTCAATTACTATTGAGCACAAGGGTTTAAAAACCTTTTTTATAAAACATCACTGCCATATCTTGTTAAAACTGAATTTTTACAAATCCAAACCTTGTGTATATAGGTGCGAACGAGGCCTCGCACTACTTCCAAATAATTGCACATTGATCCACACACATACACATATATTCGTATAACAGTTTCTTGAAAAGTGGCAGTCACCGTGGTAACAGGGATGTCGGGGGGTCCCTAACACCTTCCCTCCGCATAATCAAGTCCTCGGACCCTAATGAATCTCGGTTTCACCAACCCGTTTAGTAGTGCCATATCACTGGGTCAATGTGCAAACCTTTTCTCTATTGTGTTGGTACAACCATATAAAAAACCAACTGGTGACTCTTAACAGTCCATCGTCGACATTATACATGTCGGACATCTTTCACTTGTTTTTTCAAACAAATCTCACCTAACATGAGAGCACCAAAAAACAAGTAACGAAAAGGGACAAATAAAAATTTTGACGTCAATATTATGCTTAACAATCAATATGAATAAACAATTCATTTCTTAGTTATGCTGAAGCTATAGCAATAACCTTACAATAAAAGGTAATTCAAATGTAGGTGTAGTATATTATATCAACAGCATATCAAGATAAAAATATTGTTCAACAAATAAATAGGGTTGAGAAATTCGCATAAGTTGTTTAAGGTTTAAGAAGAACTTGTCTGAGAGTAGATCAGTCAAGTTATGCTACTCAATTCGTTTAATAAATACCTACGATGTTCAAATATATAAATCTAACACGTTAGTTGTAACGCCCCCAAATTCAGGTACTTGAAACCCGAACTCGGTGCTTTACGATACCATTTATATGAGCGGAATAATACTAATAATAATAACAATAATATAAATACTAAACTTAATTTACATATATCAGAGTCTAATCTCAGGTATACGACCTTTACTACACTTCATTACATGATAGATAATAAATATCATTTTCTTAATAATGTCTAACTGTTACAAAAAATAACATTAGACTTATTATGTTTGCTTCCTTTGTCCTTGTTCTTGGCCGAACCTTCTGGTTGCTCACACTTAGCTGAAAATATTTAAATTAAGCAAGGATAAGCATTTGAGTGCCCAGCAAGTAATAGCAACAATAAATATTAGTTGAAAGGATTAAATATTTTCTTTGTAAAGACACTTCTACAACGAATCAACAGTTGTGAAGTAAGCTGAACCAATAATAATAACATAACAATTATATCTCAAATTTTTGAAACTACGTATTGACTATAAATAGAGAGTAGTCGACAGACTATGAACTTTATTTTTAATTTTCGATAAGGTTTAGCAGACATTCATCTGCCAACCGTCATAACTTACGGGCGCGAGGGTGATTTGACCAATCTACCCTGTATAGGTCAATACTACATACAAGAACGATATTATCGTTCATCTTTTTCGCCTTAGGCGCATAAAAGTTTTTCCATATTCGGGATGTTCGTACTTAGTTAGGAATCCGAACAAAAGCAATTTGATTGGATACAATAAAGTTTTATCATGTTCAACGATATTTCTAAATATGTGTCTAGCTAGGTCAAATAGCTTAGACGGCTTTGAAGTCAACGTATACATACTGGAAATTAATAAGTATATGTATCAACATGTGATTAAATACAATGATTATCCAAGTGAGGAAACTTGTATAACCATATTTAGAAATTAACGAACGGACTAAATATCTGAATTATATAATAATATTGTACTGATAAATAATAATTGGATACATAATTGATAACAATAGAGTTAATATTTTGGCACAATGATAATATAATTCTGAAATTTTCTTACTAATGTCCATTGCATAAAGTAGATGCAAAGGTAGGATACTTGCCTGGTCTGCTGCTTACAATACGCAACTTAGTTTTATCTTTCATATAGCAACCTATCATTAATAAGACCATTCTATCGTTTAGAATAACATATCGTAACACATAATACTGCTTATTGCAGTCAGCACATAACCTAATCACATTATCACACAAGTTTAACAGTCATTGGATCACAAATAAACATGTATCTAGTCCAGTTATCCAAGTTCAGATCAATTTTTGAAATATTTCTGTGTACCGACGGCTTTATCGGGTAATTATCGAGTCTAAGTCTCTATCTTGCAGTTCAATATAACTTGAACAGTGGTCAAATTATTTTAAATGACTTATAATAATTTTTAATTAATTATTATAATTTATCATGATTTTTTAAACACCGGAATCATTATTAAATGAATTAAATATTAAATAATTTTATTATCATTAATATTTAATTAATATTAAACTATTAATGAAACCATTGCCAACATATTAAAGTTATTTATAATACTTTAGAATATTTTTAAAGTATTAATATTACCCTTAAATAATTTTTAAAACATTTAAAACCATTTTTAAATAATTACCATTAATATTTAAATATTAATGCATTACTTATCAAAATATTAAAAGTCATTAATTATAACTTAAAATATTTTAAAGCCATTTATATCCTTTTTAAATTAATAAAACTATTTTTAAACTATTTATTTAATATAATTATTAAATAAATTTAATATCATTAATATTAAATTATTAATGAAATTATCTTTTAAATATTAAAAGTTATCATTTATAACTTAAAATATTTTTAAATAGTTTATTTTCATTTATAATATTTAATTATTAAATAACTCAATTATCATTAATATTAAAATATTGATTTTTTCATGACAAAATATCAAAAGTTATATTTTATAACTTAAAATATTTTTATGACCTTTAAATCGCTTTTATATGATTTTTAAATCATTAAATTTATTTTTTCATAATTTATTTAATATATTTATTAAATAAATTAATTATAATTAATATTAATTTATTAATGAAATGCATCATAATATAATTTTAAATAATTTTTTAAGTATTAAAATTATTTTTAAATAATTTATTTAATATAATAATTAAATAAATTAAATATTTTTAATATTTCAAAAATATTAAATACTTAAGAAATATATTAAAAACTAATTTTCAGACTTTAAAATAATTTTTAGTAATTTACTTTGTATTTTAAATAATTTAAAACTAATTTTCTCTATCTATTTAATAAAATAATAAATTTTAGAAACAAAGTGCCGCTAAAGACTGCCTATAGCGACAGAACCGTCGTTATAGGTGTTGTGACAAACAAGATTTTTATAATTAATTTCTAATATTTATTGAATTAAATAAATATTTTTTCGATGATTTAATTATTGGATTAAATAATTAATTGATGCAATTATGTTAGATTAATTTAATTATATGTGTTACATTTATTAAATTAATGTAGAGAATTTTTATTATCAAAGTATGTAATTATGTGAGCTTATTGAATTAAAAGAAATATTTAATAAGCCTATTGGTATTTTAATTAATTTAATTATTAATCAGAGAGTTAATAATTTGACATTATTATTAATGAGAAAATTAATTATGTGACTATGTGAATTAATGAGAAATTATTATATGTTATTTAAAGCAAAATAAATAAAATACTGGATTTATTTTATAAGGAGTGTGACATTTTCAAACTATATGATAAAAGATTTTATAAAAATAATGAGCTTCGAACTTAATTGCTAGCCAAAAATGGCCTTAGAGGAGTTATGGCCAGTTAACCCATGATGGGCAACTGACCATGATGCGCGTCAGTTCTCTTCTCCTTTATACGTACTCTCCTTCCCTTTTCTTTTATTATTTTTTGGCTAAGTCTAGAAATACAGAGAGAGTTCAGAGAGAAAATTGGGAAGTTTTGAGAGAAATTGTAAGTGTGTAATCAACAGGTATTTGTGAAAAGAATTTCATTGATCATCTTCTAATCTACACTCTGGGTAATTTTCTCCCAAACTCAACTTCTACTTTTACGTATTTAAGTTTTTATACATATGGTTTTCAAGTACTGTAAAGTTTTATGATGGGAATTTGTAAGGCTTATGTGAATATATGTGTTTTATATATATATTGCATGATTTCATATCATCAATTCATAATTTTACGTCGTATATGATTGCTGCAAAATTACAGAGTTTGGGTTTTGGCCATATGGCCTTATACGTGATATTTTATGTATTGATCATATAGTATCCCTAAATTTTACACTTGTATGTTGTTATGCATGTTAATACGAAGAGACCAAGCTTTAAATGAACGGATTTGGCTTTATAATGAATCCGTGGCGTTGAATTTTAGGAATTTATGTTCAATACTTCAAGAACATCAAGAACAGTGGAAATTTTTATGTTTTAATTCTGTGATTATGTGTTTTAATGGGTTAAAATTACTTTACAGCTGTTGGGTAATGATTATATGTGAATATTAACATGTGGGTATGTTAAATTACTGAAATTAATGATTATTTGGTGTCCTTTTCGCTGAACTCTGTGTTCTTCGCGAACTGGGAATCAAATTCTAGAGTCTCGCGTCGCGGCGCCAACTCCAGAACTGAAGCCCCGCGCCGCAGCGCCACCGCGCCACAGCGCCAAGTATCAGACCGCAGCGCCACGGCACCGCAGCGCCACGGCGCCGCAGCGCCAAGAGCCAGTACAAACGTGGTGCCGCAGTGCCACTCCCCAGAAAATTTAGAAATGAGATTTTTTTAAAAATATTAAAGTCTAACAAGTGTTAGTGAATTGTTGTAATGAACATGCAAATATGATAGAAGAATAATGTGATGACAAAAATAGTTGTCTAAACATGCAAATAACATAATTACATGTGATTTAAATTATTGAATTCCTAACTAGATTATTATTCATGAAGTACAAATTATGTGATAATGAGATAAATTGACTAAGTATAGTCGATAATTAAAGTAGACAACGAGAATGAGTTTACGTTGATTAATTAATTTATAATTAACTGGTATTGTGTATATGTATGGTATGTAGGATTTAATTCAAAGAACGTGCTTAGTTAAAGTATAATCTACGCGCGAGGCAAGTTTCCTAAACTTAAACTCTTAAATTTGAGCAAGTTCCCTAACCCTACTTGTCATTATTGTTAAAGCTTATTATTTACCTTGAATAAACTATCGTTACTATTATTCAAGTTCAAATGATATATTAAAGATTGATTATCTTTTCAAAGTATGATTTAGTTATACAATAATTGTTCTATTGTATACTTCTTGAGATTATTATTCAAATTGAATATCATTATTGTTGAACCTTATTAGACTAGTGAAACCATAATGATTCAACTAGTCCATAGTTGATGAGCATTCTAAATTTCAGAACCCTTGATGAATTATCCAAACCAAACTTCCTTTGGTGCGGACTCGAATGTCAAACTTAGATGAACAACCCTGTATAGGGGATTATTTACGCTTTAGCATTAAGATATTGTGCACAGTATGGTACTAAGGGTTGATCCCCCTAAGTACGAGAAGAAGGTCCATAGTCTTATGACTGTTAAAGGTTTCAAGTATAACCCTTGTTAACCTAGGACATAGTTCAAGGTCATATGACCCTCAGAATTCTTTTGATTCTTGTTATTCACTCTTGATTCAAAAGTTGAGCTTTTATTCAGATGTCTTTGATTTATTCGCGTGTTATTATATTGTCATTTCATTTTTATACTTGTGGGCATTTGTGCTCACTCTTGATTAATAATAACATTGCAGTTAAGAACGAAAGAGCTGACGAACATTCCACTAGTAAGGGCAAGGGCAAAGTTAGCAAATGATGGAGACTTGTTATTTGATATGACTTGTTATTTTATATGATGTATTTGTTTAAGACTTAAGTTAAAGATGTTGTTTAAGACTTATTGTTAGAATTCCGTACAGATGTTGTAAGGTTAGTTTAACTTGGGATTGTATTATTATTCAGATGTTGTAACCCTTAAGGGAAAGATTTTATTTCTATTATTGCATGGTTTGCATTATTATGGGTAGATAGATAGATGATATTTGTATCGTGAACACCTAATCCTGTGGAACTGGAAGTACCGGATTTGGGGGTGTCACAGGTTGGTATCAAAGCTGTAGGTTATGAACCTTAGGTGGGGGAACAACCTTAGGTAGTAACCTTATAGAAAGAAGATAGTAAAGGAAAACTCTTATCGAGTTTTAAGAAATGAATTTTTGGTAATTCATTGAAGATAATAAAATACATTATGTGTCTATGTGTTAATTTATGTGCTCGTTAGTACGAATTAGTAACTAAAACTTAAAAATTTTGTTATCAGGATGTCAAATGTTGGAGAAGCTAGTCAAGTTGGAGAGGAAGGAACTCGTGTACCTATAGTACCGACAGAGGAGGAGCCCCGAGACATTTATGTCGTTAGGGAGCAGCTGGTTCAGAGGGAGTCATCTCCATTAATCACTGTTTTGGGTCAGGAGCATGAGCCTGAGACTGATCCTGAGGAGGAGTTTGATGAGGAAGAGGAAGAAGAGGAGTTACCACGGTACACCGTTGATGTGGAGATGTATGACACGTTATACGACCGTAATGTTGAGTTACAAGACGAGGTTCAGGAATTGACTGAGCGTGTGACTGTTCAACAGTCTACTTTAGAGGAGAAAGAGAAAGAGATTTTGACTCTTTACTCACGATTGGGAAATGTAGAATGGGATTTGGTCCATGAGAGGGGTCAAACCGAAGTTAAGACCGAGGAGATAGAGAAGCTGAAGAAGGAACTGAAAGAAACCTTCGGAAGACTAAAAATAGCATAGGAAGGATGGGTAAAAGAATCACGTCGAGCTGATCGTGCAGAAGATGATAGTCGTGCAAAGAAGGCAAAGCTTGAAGAGACATACTCCACACTTAATCATGCAATGGATGAGGCTTAGGAACGAGTTTTGAGATACCCCATCCAGTTCGAAGGACTTCCATCATATATGCTGGATCGTAGGACGATGTCTCGTATCATGAACGAGGAGCGTGGCAAGGCTATTGAGCACCTTGATAGACAGGAGTAGATCGAATCTGTTTAATCATGTGAAAGACTTAATTAGTTTTTATATGTAAATTCCGATGTGTTTATTAACGAAGGAATATGTTAATATTTTAAATCCTGTGGATTCTTTATTCCAGGATAGCTGATGTAAATAGCAGTTATGCTATCGTTTAATGTTAAAACTTTTTATTTGAATACAAATATATTAAGTTGTTTGAGATGATGTGTTAAATGAGTATGTTAGATTGTTAAGTAATGTCTTGACTAATTAGAGGAATAAATAAAGTTCTAATAAGTGTGTATTTAACAGAAAATGCCGCCAAGGAGAAGACAACAACGTCAACCGGCTCAGGAAGAGTCGACCAATAATAACAATAATGCCAACGCTAATCCTGTTCAGCAGTTGGTGAACTTACTGACGGGAGCAATGAACAATCAACCTCAAGCTCCACCAAACACAACGTTTAAAGACTTCAAGGCGGTGGGACCGCCAGAGTTCAAAGGTTCCAGGAACCCAATCGAGGCTCAAACGTGGGTCATGGAAATGGAGAAAGTATTCAACATTGCTAGGGTTAGAGAAGACCAGAAGACCGCTTTCGCAACGTTTATGCTGAAGTCTGAGGCTAGCTATTGGTGGCAAGCAAACAAAGTGCGAGAAGGTGAAGGTGTAATTATGTGGGAGAGATTTAAAGAAATGTTTTTCAAAATGTACTTCCCAACTAGTTCGCAGAATCAGATGGAAATTCAATTTCTGTAACTGAAGCAAGGAAACATGAGCGTACCTGAATACGCAGCTAAATTCGATGAGTTGGCAAGGTTTGCCCCGTACCAAGTACACACTGACGAAAGAAAGGCCAAAAGATTTGAACAAGGACTAAAGCCTTGGGTTTACAGTAAGGTGTCAATGTTTTAGATAAACACATTTGACGGAGTACTGGAAAAGGCCATCCTCGCTGAAGGTGGGAGCGATGCGGTGACCAAGTACAATCAAGAGCAGAAGAAGAAGAAGAAGAAGAGTGAAGGTGAAGGAAATAACAAGACTGGTGGGAGTAACATTGGGGGTACTCATAATCAGAAGAGGAAGTGGACGGATAATTCGTCAGCTGGAAGTCAACAAGGTGGACAGAAGAAGAAAATTGAAGCGTGCTCAAACTGTGGAAAAGCTCATCTGGGAGTTTACATGAAAGGGAAGTGAGTGTGCTACAATTGTAGTCAGGAAGGCCACATAGCACCAAACTGTCCAAACCCAAACAAGGGTGCTTGTTTTAACTGTGGCTCTAAGGATCATCTAGCACGAGATTGCCCCAAGAAGGGATCAGGAGGAGCAGTGCAAAGAGCTAACCGTGGAAATAGCAGTGAAAATACCTTAACCATTACCGGACCACCTGCAACAAACCGACCGACCGCCAGAACTTTCAATATGACAGTGCAGGACGCAATCAAGTCTCGTGAGGTGGTGTCAGGTATCATTCCGATCAATGAAATTAATGCTTATGTTTTATTTGATTCGGGTGCTACTTGTTCCTTTATATTCGAAGACTTTGCTAATAGTTTAGATTTGCTTATAGATGAGTTGGAATATCCCATGAATATAGAAATTGCGAATAGAGAGATAATTCCTGTTAAGTACGTGTTTAAGAACTGTAAGGTGAATATTAAGGGTAATATCATGAATGTAGATCTTATCCCTATTCGGCTTGGGGAATTTGACGTTATTTTGGGTATGGATTGGTTATCCAATTATAGGGCGGTAATTAACTGCCAGAAGAAGCGTATTAACCTTATGACTCCGTCAAAGGTTGTGTTTTATGGTAGCAAGTCGCCTAGACAAGCGAGTTGTCTAACGATGATGCAGGCCAAGAGGTTGTTAAGACAAGGCTGTGTAGGATACTTAGCTTACATAGTCGACAGTCGAAAAGAGAATCCGAAGGTAGAAGAAATACCGATTATAAGGGATTTCGTCGACGTATTTCCAAACGATTTGTCAGGACTTCCACCAGATAGAGAGGTAGATTTCGTGATTGATTTGGCGCCTGGAACCGCTCCAATATCGAAAGCACCATACCGAATGGAACCAGTTGAGATGAAAGAACTGATGGTTCAACTACAAGAATAGCTGGACAAAAAGTACATTAAACTGAGCGTATCGCTGTGGGGAGCGCCGGTGTTGTTTGTGAAAAAGAAGGACGGATCGATGCGGCTCTGCATTGACTATAGAGAACTGAACAAGGTCACGATTAAGAATAGATATCCATTACCAAGAATCGACGATCTATTTGATCAATTAAAGGGAGCAAGATACTTTTCCAAGATAGACTTGAGGAGTGGTTATCACCAACTGAAGGTGAGGCCAGAGGATGTACCGAAGACAGCGTTCAAAATGCGATACGGTCACTACGAATTTTTAGTAATGTCATTTGGTCTAACGAATGCTCCTGCAGCATTTATGGGATTAATGAATGGTGTGTTCAAGCCATTTTTGGACAAATTCGTGGTGATATTTATAGACGACATTCTGGTATATTCCAAAACCAAAGAAGAACACGAAGAACATTTGAGGTTAACGTTGGAAGTATTGAGGAGGGAGAAGTTGTACGCTAAATTTTCGAAATGAGAATTCTGGATCGAGCGAGTACAATTTCTTGGTCACGTGATCGATAAAAACAGAATTTCGGTAGATCCATCCAAAGTAGAAGCCGTGATTAACTGGGATTAGCCGAGAACGCCGTCAGAAGTAAGAAGTTTTCTTGGATTTGGGGGATATTATAGAAGATTCATTCAAGATTTTTCTAAGATCGCAACTCCGTTAACGAATTTAATTCGAAAAGCTATGAAATTTGTTTGGACGGAGAAGTGTGAGCAGAGCTTTCAAGAATTAAAGAAGAGGTTGAGTACGGCACCTGTGTTATCTCTTCCAGATGATACAGGCAATTTTGTTGTTTTTAGTGATGCGTCGCATAAAGGACTTGGTTGTGTGCTAATGCAAAACGGTAAAGTCATCGCGTATGCATCATGACAGTTGAAGGATTACGAGAAGGGTTACCCGACCCATGATTTGGAGTTAGCTGCAGTTATTTTTGCTTTAAAAATTTGGAGGCATTATCTCTATGGGGAGAAGTGTGAGATATATACGGACCACAAGAGTTTGAAATATATTTTCACACGGAAGGATTTGAATATGCGTCAAAGGAGATGGTTGGAATTAATCAAGGATTACGACTGTGAGATTTTATACCATCCGGGTAAGGCGAATGTGGTTGTCGATGCCTTAAGTAGAAAGGGTCGTGAGAAATTGATGATGTTGACTGCTCAGGAGGAGCTAATCACAGAAATGGAGAAACTGGAATTGGAAGTGAAGTATCCAATGGAGATTGATGAGAAACTATTTCAGATGCAATCTGGTACAACTCTACTAGATAAAGTGAAGGAGGCTCAGCTTCAGGATGGTGAATGCAAAAAGGTGACAAAGAAGATATCTGAAGGAACCGAACCGAGATTTAAGATGGATAAGGAAGGAATACTGAGATTTGAGAGTAAAATTTGGGTACCGCCAGTACAAGAGATTAAGGAAGATATTTTAAGCGAGGCTCATAGTTCACGATATTCGATTCACCCTGGTAGTACCAAAATGTGCCAAGATCTTCGACAACATTTTTGGTGGCTGAATTTGAAACGTGATGTTGCAGAATGTGTTGCCAAGTGTCTGACCTGTCAGAAGGTAAAAGCAGAACATCAAAGACCAAGTGGATTACTTCAACCGTTGGAAATCCCAGAATGGAAATGGGAGCATATTACAATGGATTTCGTGGTTGACCTTCCGACGACTCAGAAAGGCTACGACGCAGTATGGGTTATCGTTGACCGACTGACAAAATCTGCACACTTCCTTCCGATCAAAATAAGATTCAACTTAGATCAATTGACCAGGCTATACGTGAAAGAGATTGTTTCGAGGCACGGAGTTCCGGTATCAATTGTTTCAGATAGGGATCCGCGCTTCACATCAAATTTCTGGAAACGTCTTCAGGAATGCATGGGTACGCAATTGCGAATGAATACAGCTTACCACCCTCAAACAGACGGACAGAGTGAGAGAACGATTCAGACATTAGAAGATA
Source organism: Panax notoginseng (assembly GCA_016801055.1). Lineage (NCBI taxonomy): Eukaryota > Viridiplantae > Streptophyta > Magnoliopsida > Apiales > Araliaceae > Panax > Panax notoginseng. The sequence goes on along the minus strand of CM029014.1, from coordinate 119,766,389 downwards.
TGCTAAGAGCCTGTGTGATGGACTTTAAAGGAAATTGGGATGATCACCTACCATTAGTAGAGTTCGGCTACAATAATAGTTATCACGCTAGTATTGGCATGCCGCCTTATGAACCTTTATACGGCAAAAAGTGCAGAACTCCGCTTTACTGGGATGAAGTTGGTGAGAGACAATTGCTAGGGCCAGAATTGGTACAGCAGATAGCAGAAATAGTCAAAGTGATCCGAGCACGACTGGTAGCGGCTCAAGATCGACAGAAGAAATTCGCTGACCTACATTGTAAAAATATCGAGTTTGAATCAGGTAGTTATGTTTTCTTGAAGGTCTCTCCCTGGAAAGGAAAGATCAGATTCGGAAAGAAAAGGAAATTGAGCCCAGGATTCATTAGACCCTTTGAAGTACTGAGAAGAATCGAAGAAGTTGCGTATGAGGTAACCTTACCTCCAGCACCCGAGAATATCCATAACGTCTTCCATGTCTCTGTGTTACGACCCTACAAGCCTGATTACAAGCATGTAATCGAATACGAACCCCTACATTTTGAGAAAGACTTATCTTACGAAGAAATTTCTGTCCAAATTGTCGACCGAAAAGAACAAGTTCTGAGAAATAAAGTTATACCTTCACTTAAGGTAATTTGGAGAAACTACAACGCTGAAGAAGCTACGTGGGAACTGGAAGAGAATATGATGAAGAATTACCCTCATTTATTTGCTTAAATATGTATATGCGATTCTGGGGACAGAATCTCTGTAAGGGGGAGAATGTAGCGGGTCTAAAGTTTTTGAGTCGTGATTTTGAGGACAGAATCCTTTTAAGGGGGGAAAGATGTGACAAACGAGATTTTTGTAATTAATTTTTAATATTTATTGAATTGAATAAATATTTTTTCGATGATTTAATTATTGGATTAAATAATTAATTGATGCAATTATGTTAGATTAATTTAATTATATGTGTTACATTTATTAAATTAATGTAGAGAATTTTTATTATCAAAGCATGTAATTATGTGAGCTTATTGAATTAAAAGAAATATTTTAATTAATTTAATTATTAATCAGAGAGTTAATAATTTGACATTATTATTAATGAGAAAATTAATTATGTGACTATGTGAATTAATGAGAAATTATTATATGTTATTTAAAGCAAAATAAATAAAATATTAGATTTATTTTATAAGGAATGTGACATTTTCAAACTATACGATAAAAGGTTTTATTAAAATAATGAGCTTTGAACTTAATTGCTAGCCAAACATGGCCTTAGAGGAGTTATGGCCAGTTAACCCATGATGGGTAACTGACCATGATGCGCGTCGGTTCTCTTCTCCTTTATACGTACTCTCCTTCCCTTTTCTTTTATTATTTTTTGGCTAAGTCTAGAAATACAGAGAGAGTTCAGAGAGAAAATTGGGAAGTTTTGAGAGAAATTGTAAGTGTGGAATCAACAGGTACTTGTGAAAAGAATTTCATTGATCATCTTCTAATCTACACTCTGGGTAATTTTCTCCCATACTCAATTTCTACTTTTACGTATTTAAGTTTTTATACATATGGTTTTCAAGTACTGTAAAGTTTTATGATGGGAATTTGTAAGGCTTATGTGAATATATGCGAATATATGTGTTTTATATATATATTGCATGATTCCATATCATCAATTCATAATTTTACGTCGTATATGATTGCTACAAAATTATAGAGTTTGGGTTTTGGCCATATGGCCTTATACGTGATATTTTATGTATTGATCATGTAGTATCCCTAAATTTTACACTTGTATGTTGTTATGCATGTTAATACGAAGAGACCAAGCTTTAAATGAACGGATTTAGCTTTATAACGAATCCGTGGCGTTGAATTTTAGGAATTTATGTTCAATACTTCAAGAACATCAAGAACAGTGGAAATTTTTATGTTTTAATTCTGTGATTATGTGTTTTAATGGGTTAAAATTACTTTACAGATGTTGGGTAATGATTATATGTGAATATTAACATGTGAGTATGTTAAATTACTGAAATTAATGATTATTTGGTGTCCTTTTCGCTGAACTCTATGTTCTTCGCGAACTGGGAATCAAATTCTGGAGTCTCGCGCCGCGGCGCCAACTCCAGAACTGAAGCCCCGCGCCGCAGCGCCACCGCGCCACAGCGCCAAGTATCAGACCGCAGCGCCACGGCGCCGCAGCGCCAAGAGCCAGTACAAACGTGGCGCCGCAGCGCCACTCCCCAGAAAATTTAGAAATGAGATTTTTTTTAAATATTAAAGTCTAACAAGTGTTAGTGAATTGATGTAATGAACATGCAAATATGATAGAAGAATAATGTGATGATAAAAATAGTTGTTTAAATATGTAAATAACATAATTACATGTGATTTAAATTATTGAATTCCTAACTAGATTATTATTCATGAAGTACAAATTATGTGATAATGAGATAAATTGACTAAGTATAGTCGATAATTAAAGTAGACAACGAGAATGAGTTTACGTTGATTAATTAATTTATAATTAACTGGTATTGTGTATATGTATGGTATGTAGGATTTAATTCAAAGAACGTGCTTAGTTAAAGTATAATCTACGCGCGAGGCAAGTTTCCTAAACTTAAACTCTTAAATTTGAGCAAGTTCCCTAACCTACTTGTCATTATTGTTAAAGCTTATTATTTACCTTGAATAAACTATCGTTACTATTATTCAAGTTCAAATGATATATTAAAGATTGATTATCTTTTCAAAGTATGATTTAGTTATACAATAATTGTTCTATTGTATACTTCTTGAGATTATTATTCAAATTGAATATCATTATTGTTGAAACTTATTAGACTAGTGAAACCATAATGATTCAACTAGTCCATAGTTGATGAGCATTCTAAATTTCAGAACCCTTGATGAATTATCCAAACCAAACTTCCTTTGGTGCGGACTCGAATGTCAAACTGAGATGAACAACCCTGTATAGGGGATTATTTACGCTTTAGCATTAAGATATTGTGCACAGTATGGTACTAAGGGCTGATCCCCCTAAGTACGAGAAGAAGGTCCATAGTCTTATGACTGTTAAAGGTTTCAAGTATAACCCTTGTTAACCTAGGACATAGTTCAAGGTCATATGACCCTCAGAATTCTTTTGATTCTTGTTATTCACTCTTGATTCAAAAGTTGAGCTTTTATTCAGATGTCTTTGATTTATTCGCATGTTATTATATTGTCATTTCATTTTTATACTTGTGGGCATTTGTGCTCACTCTTGATTAATAATAACATTGCAGTTAAGAACGAAAGAGCTGACGAACATTCCACTAGTAAGGGCAAGGGCAAGGGCAAAGTTAGCAAATGATGGAGACTTGTTATTTGATATGACTTGTTATTTTATATGATGTATTTGTTTAAGACTTAAGTTAAAGATGTTGTTTAAGACTTATTGTTAGAATTCCGCACAGATGTTGTAAGGTTAGTTTAACCTGGGATTGTATTATTATTCAGATGTTGTAACCCTTAAGGGAAAGATTTTATTTTTATTATTGCATGGTTTGCATTATTATGGGTAGATAGATAGATGATAATTGTATCGTGAACACCAAATCCTGTGGAACTGGAAGTACCGAATTTGGGGGTGTCACAGGTGTTCTTCATGTTCTTGAGGAAACCCAAAAACTCATGTGCAGTTAACGAGTAGTAGGTTTGACCAACAATAGTTTTTAAACTGTGATGATGCTGGACATGATCTTAGTCAGATCTTGTAGTAATCGTGTAAGACTACATGATTCAGCAACAAACAACATAAAACAAAAGAGATCTGAGCCTCCAAAAATCATGTCAGGTGTGTTCTTCAATTTCTGGATTTTCTAGAATTCAAGGTACCTACTTTGAGCCTTTAAATCAATGCTTTCCAAGCTTACTTTGTATGATGTAATGGTTCTATCTTGTCTGGATGTCGAGAAACATTTACATATTATAAGATCATCATAATAATAAAATATCTAAGAGATCATGGCCGGTCTAACTACATTCCCGGAACTGTTCTTGAACATTTATGGGTTTTCCAAAAAAGTTCTTGAGTAGTTTCGTCAACTTATGTTTGACCATCACTAACTTCGATTCTGTTAAGTATCTAGGTAATATAAAGGCATGGATATGTAGTACTCATGTCTGTCTACAAGTATATAACAACAACATGATCAAAACTCTTAACAGCAGCAAGGTCAAGCACCTGCAAAATCATTGTCAGACGTTCTGGGCAAATCTGGGCTGCCCAGAAACAGCCAGTCAATGCCGGTTAACGCTATTTGACTGCTCATATCATGAGTTTTAGACACGATCTGACCCTGTTTCCAGTTCCACAACATAGTCCACATGACAAAGAACATATCCATATCATAAAACACACATAACACTTAATACAGAAATATCTAAAGGCTCTGACATTCGTTGTCAGACCACAGTTTTAAATTTTTTCCAAATTTTGTAAATCATCAAATTCGAGCCTACAGATGTTATGGATCTAACATCTATCAACCCAGATCATCAATATATACTACATACAACATGTTTTAACATAACAATCTAACATCTAACATAGGGTTCAAGATAAGATTTGGTTTAGGGTTTATACCTTTGTATGAACAAACTCTTGATTCTTGGCTTCTAGATCTGTTATGGTGATAGTGGGGCTTGAATGTGTGACTGATCTAGCAAAAGTTTTCGTGGGTTTAGAGAGAGAGAGGGTCTTGCATGAGTGTTGGTGAGCAAATGAGACTTATTTGTATACTTATCTCTCTCTAAATCGATTTAAATGATGTTGTAATGTATATAGCTGGCAATCCTTGGCTGATATGGTTAGATTTCAGTCACATGGGGTTAGTAAGAGTGGTTGAGCAACTCCAATTTTGGCTAGATTTACAAGTTAGCTTAAATAATGCAAAAGGGGCAATTTGGTCATTGGCCTTATAAATTTAATGGCACATTTGTAACTTGTTTAACCCTAAGGTTTGGCACAAAGATTTGTAGGATTTCTAGTTAAGCCAAAAATAGAAATTTAGTTTCTAAAATTTTTAAATTAGGATTTTGTAAACATACTTAGCTTCCTAATTACATAGAACATGAAAATTAGATTATAGATTCACTAATTATCATTAGGACTTATAATTAGCAGTTTAGGGTTTTTAATTTGACAATTAGGGCTAAATAGAAAATTAGATTTTCTAAATTACAAATTTAGGGTTCCTAAATTAGTTTAGGTTTACTAATTACATTAGACATGAAATTATGTTTAAGAATTTACTAATTAACATTAAGCTCGCTAAATTAGCGATTAGGGGGTTTCTTAATTAGCTAATTAGCGTTTCTAACTTTTAGAAATTAGGGTTTCTAAATATTAATTATGGTTTCTAATTAATTAGGTGTTCTGAGTATAATTAGGGTTTTCCTAATTAACTTTAAATTCTGTAATACGCGACATAATTCATATAACACAATTACAAACATATTCTTGAATTTCCCATTCGAATTTTAAATATGGTGAAACAAATTAATGATAGGGTTTGGTCATGATACAACATAATTGACCAACCATTATCAGTCCACACATACAGTACATATTTATGGCACTGAAATATAATTAATATTATATTATAATTCTCTTTCCTTATTCCAAGTCCAAAATTAGGGTTTGGATTCCATATCTGACTTATCTTGCATAAATAACATTATTAAATAAGTTAAAATAATTAACTGAATTAATCTAACATAACTTCATATTATAAAATAAAATAATTCTTATAATAATTCTATAATCATTTTTATGTTATTTAAATAATATAAAATCATATTTTCATGGAAAATAATTAATAAAAATATTTCAACTATAAAATTAATTATTATAAGAATATAATTTATAATGATCAATAATTCTAAAATAAAATTATTTTCAATAATTAATGTAATAAATAAATTTTATTTATCACATAAATACATACGCTTTATCTTGTACATATCCTCACCTTTAAAATAAATAAAAAATTTATACATAAAATTTCTGATTTAATTATATAAAAAATATCGGGTTATTACATTCACCCTCCCTTATAAAGATTCCGTCTCCGGAATCACCATTTTAAAACTTATACGAATAATACATGGAGTTGCATCCCCATCTACCACTGTATCTTGAACGGTCATGCTGAAGAACCTTGCGGTTGATTCTGTTGGTTTGTTTGTTGAAGTTGGTCTCGTTGTCGCCAATGTCCTGCTGCCTTTTCCCGTATTCGCATTCCCTGCCTCCATTCTTTTTTTTCGGACAGTTTTTCACCTTATGCTCCATTGATTCACAAACAAAACACCCACTATAAATTCTTGGATTGGGGCAGTTGGGAGAGATATGTCCCTTCTGCCCACACTTATAACACACAAACTTACCTTTAAGAAACTCTCTCGAGTGATTCTTTTCACAATTTTCACACTACATAACATGTTTCTTTCCATCTCATGACCTAATTTTGGTATTCCCAAAATTATCTCCATTCCTTTTTCCCCGTCCTACTACCACTACTCCCTTCTCCGACTCTAGCTTGATTTGCTTCCCACAAAAAATTAGCATCCCCTTTCATTATATAGGTGACAAAAGCTATCTTTTTGCCCCGCCGTTATCCTAGCAATCACAAACGCTTCTACATGTTCAGTTGATCCTCTAAATCCTGGCAGTACGTTAGCCTTGAAGTCTTTGAAATTCGCTAATCGATTATCTGGCTGATTTCTCGCGGCTGGTATTCCATTCTGCATATCTTCAGCGACCATATTCGCAAAATTCTGCATCGAGTTTGGTTGTCTTCCAGCATTGCTGACAGATTCTTCTGCCCTTTGGTTTTATTTTCTTCTTGACGACATTATCATAAATTATTCTTTATTAACTTACGTTCTAAGCCTTATCGTATACGTTTAACATATAACGCGAAATTTTCTATTCAAATAATCATGTACTCAAAATATTAGATTTTGAAAACTTAATTTATTGTACTAACCAGTGTTCAGATAAATAATTACTATCTTTATACCGACTTGTTTCATTAATCCAACATGGATTCATATTCATAGCACTTGACATACTATAGCACATACTACTTTAAAACATCCGCTATCCCTTTGTGACACAAAAGTCGGGATTCACTGCCATAACTTATACCAAAGTTAAAAATATTACATTACATAGATATACCTATCATATACACAACATAGAATTATACATATTCAAGTAATACTAATACTACCTATTTCTTACGCCTTCACTAATGATCAATTGGTTAGTATTCTATATATTCTCATTATCTTCAATAATCCATTCACACCTAACTATACCAAGTTCGTCAAACTTACCTCACATTATGAGTTTAAAAACTCACCACAAACATATGAGTTTAAGAACTCAAGCTTGACCATATATTCTTTAAATATACTCTACCTATCAGTTATACTATCGTTTCTGGGTCCGATACTACATTTTTCCAGTATAAATACCTCGTTAGGGTTGCTTTCAATGTGAGCCTCTATTTCAGCTATTAGCTTTGACATTGGCTCGGTTATAAAGGTTGACTCCTTCTTTACGATCTGAGAGTATCCCAATCCTTTCTATTTGACATCTATACACATAAATTATCTTGATTAGCACATAATATATACACACAGCAAATAATAGTTTTATATAGGTTATCTTTTATTTGATTTGACGATGAATTTATTCAATTCATCTCCTTTTTAAACTCTATATGAGTTGTTTGTATTTTGAACATTTCCCTCTGTCCCAAGGTTATAGCCTAAGGTCTATCCCACCTAAGGTTTCTAACCCTAAAGCTTTGATAATAACTTGTAACGCCCCCAAATTCAGGTACTTGAAACCCGAACTCGGTTCTTTACGATACTATTTTTATGAGCGGAATAATACTAATAATAATAACAATAATATAAAAACCAAACTTAATTTACATATATCAGAGTCTAATCCCAAGTACACGACCTTTACTACACTTCATTACATGATAAATAATAAATATTATTTTCTTAATAATGTCTAACTATTACAAAAGATGCCATTAGACTTATTCTGTTTGCTTTCCTTTGTCCTTGTTCTGGGCCGAACCTTCTAGTTGTTCACACTTAGCTAAAAATATTTAAATTAAGCAAGGATGATCATTTGAGTGCCCAGCAAGTAATAGCAATAATAAATATTAGTTGAAATGATTAAATATTTTCTTTGTAAAGACACTTCTATAACGAATCAACAGTTGTGAAGTATGATGTACTAATAATAATAACATAACAATTCTATCTCAAATTTTTGAAACTAAGTATTGACTATAAATGGAGACTAGTCGACAGACTATGAACTTTGTTTTCAATTTTCGATAAGGTTTAGTAAAACTTCATCTACCAACCGTCATAACTTACGGGCGCGAGGGTGATCTGCCTAATGTGCTCTGTATATATCAATACTACATACAAGAACGATATTATCGTTCATCATTTCCGCCTTAGGCGCATAAAAGTTTTCCCATATTCGGGATGTTCGTACTTAGTCAAGAATCCGAACCAAAGAAATTTGATTGGATACAATAAAGTTTTATCATGTTCAACGATATTTCTAAATATGTGTCTAGCTAGGTCAAATAGCTTAGACGGCTTTGAAGTCAACATATACATACTGGAAATTAATAAGTATGTATCAAATGTGATTAAATACAATGATTATCCAAGTGAGGACACTTGTATAACCATATTTAGAAATTAACAAATAGAATAAATATCTGAATTATATGATAATAATGTACTGATAAATAATAATTGGATACATAATTGATAATAATAGAGTTAATATTCTAGCACAATGATAATATAATTCTGAAACTTTCTTACTTATGTCCATTGCATAAAGTAAATGTAAAGGTAGGATACTTGCCTGGTCTGCTGCTTACAATACGTAACTTAGTTTAATCTTTTATATAGCAACCTATCATTATTAATATCATTCTATTGATGAGAATAACATATCGTAACACATAATACTGCTTATTGCAGTCAGCACATAACCTAATCACATTGTCACACAAGTTTAACAATCATTAGATCACAAACAAACATGTATCTAGTCCAGTTATCCAAGTTCAGATCAATTTCTGAAATATTTTGGTGTACCGACGGCTTTATCGGGTAAATATCGAGTCTAAGACTCTATCCTGTAGTTCAATATAACTTGAACAGTGGTCAAATTATTTTTAATAATTTTTAATTAATTATTATAATTTATTATGATTTTTTAAACACCGAAATCATTATTAAATAATTTAAATATTAAATAATTCTATTATCATTAATATATAATTAATATTAAACTATTAATGAAACCATTGCCAACATAATAAAGTTATTTATAACAACTTAGAATATTTTTAAAGTATTAATATTATCCTTAAATGATTTTTAAAACATTTAAAACTATTTTTAAATAATTATCATTAATATTTAAATATTAATGCATTACTTATCAAAATATTAAAAGTCATTAATTATAACTTAAAATATTTTTAAACCATTTATATCCTTTTTAAATGATTTTTAAATCAATAAAACTATTTTTAAACTAGTTATTTAATATAATTATTAAATAAATTTAATATCATTAATATTAAATTAACATCATTCTTTTCAAAAAAAAATAAAAAAATTAATATCATTAATATTAAATTATCAATGAAATTATCCTTTAAATATTAAAAGTTATCTTTTATATCTTAAAATATTTTTAAATACTTTATTTTCATTTATAATATATAATTATTAAATAACTCAATTATCATTAATATTAAAATATTAATATTTTTCATGACAAAATATCAAAAGTTATATTTTATAACTTAAAATATTTTTATAACCTTTAAAATCATTTTATATGATTTTTAAACCATTAATTCTATTTTTCATAATTTATTTAATACACTTATTAAATAATTTAATTATCATTAATATTAATTTATTAATGAAATGCATCATAAAATATTAAAAGTCATTAAAAATAACTTAAAATATTTTCTTACATCATAATATAATTTTAAATAATTTTTCAATTATTAAAATTATTTTTAAATAATTTATTTCATATAATAATTAAATAAATTAAATACCTTTAATATTTTAAAAATATTAAATATTTATGAAACATATTAAAAATTATTAAAACTAATTTCCAAACTTTAAAATAATTTTTAGTAATTTATTTTGTATTTTTAATAATTTAAAACTAATTTTCTCTATTTATTTAATAAAATAATTACTTTTAAAAATAAATTATCGCTAAAGACTGCTTATAGCGACAGAACCGTCGCTATAGGTGTTCTTCATGTTCTTGATGAAACCCAGAAACTCATGTGTAGTTAACGAGTTAGGAGGTTTGACCAACAATAGTTTTTAAACTGTGATGATGCTGGGCATGATCTTAGTCAGATCTTGTAGTAATCGTGCAAGACTACATGATTCAACAACAAACATGAACAAACAATATAAAACAAAAGAGATCTGAGCCTCCAAAAATCATGTCATGCGTGTTCTTCAATTTTTGGATTTTCCAGAATTGAAGGTACCTACTTTGAGCCTTTAAATCAATGCTTTCCAAGCTTGCTTTGTATGATGTAATGGTTCTATCTTGTAGTCCGGATGTCAGGAAACATTTATATATTATCATATCATCATAACAATAAAATATCTAAGAGATCATGGTCGGTCAAAGTACCTTCCCGGAACTGTTCTTGAACATTTATGGGTTTTCCAAAAATGTTCTTGAGCAGTTTCGTCAACCTATGTTTGACCATCACTAACTTCGATTCTGTTAAGTATCCAGGTAATATAAAGGCATGGATATGTAGTACTCATGTCAGTCTACAAGTATATAACAACAGCATGATCAAAACACTTAACAGCAGCAAGATCAAGCGCCTGGAAAATCGTTGTCAGGCATTCTGGGTAAATCTGGGCTGCCCAGAAACAGCCAGTCAATGCCGGTCAACGCTCTTTGACTACTCATATCTTGAGTTTTAGACAAGATCTGACCATGTTTACAGTTCCATATTATAGTCCAAATGACAAAGAACGTATCCATATCATAAAACACACATAACACTTAATACATAAAGATCTAAAGGCTCTGACATTCGTTGTTAGACCACAGTTTTAAAAAAAATTTAGATTTTATAAATCATCAAATCCGAACGTACAGATGTTATGGATCTAATATCTATCAACCCAGATCATCAATACATACTACATACAACATGTTTTAACATAAAAATCTAACATCTAACATAGGGTTCAAGATCAGATTTGGTTTAGGGTTTATACCTTTCTATGAACAAACTCTTGATTCTTGACTTTTAGATCTGTTATGGTGATAGTGGGGCTTGATTTTGTGACTGATCTAGCAAAAGTTTTCATGGGTTTAGAGAGAGAGGGGGTCTTGCATGAGTGTTGGTGAGCAAATAAGACTTATTTGTATACTTTTCTCTCTCTAAATCTATTTAAATGATGTTGTAATGTATATGGCTGGCAATCCTTGGCTGATATGGTTAGATTTCAGTCACACGGGACTCCAATTTTGGCTAGATTTATAAGTTAGCTTAAATAATGCAAAAGGGGCAATTTGGTCATTGGCCTTATAAATTTAATGGCACATTTGTAACTTATCTAACCCTTAGGGTTTGACTGCTAGGGTTTAACCCTAATGTTTGGCACAAAAATTTGTAGAATTTCTAGTTAAGCCAAAAATAGAAAATTTAGTTTCTAAAATTTTCAAATTAGGATTTTGTAAACATACTTAGCTTCCTAATTACATAGAATATGAAAATTGGATTATAGATTCACTAATTATCATTAGGACTTATAATTAGCAATTTAGGGTTTTCAATTTGACAATTAGGGCTAAAATAGAAAATTAGATTCTCTAAATTACAAATTTAGGGTTTCCAAATTAGTTTAGGTTTACTAATTACATTAGACATGAAATTATGTTTAAGAATTTACTAATTAACATTCAGTTCGCTAAATTAGTGTTCAGGGTTTCCATTTAACAATTTAGGGTTTCTTAATTAGCTAATTACGGTTTCTAACTTTTAGAAATTAGGGTTTCTACATATTAATTAGGGTTTCTAATTAATTAGGTTTTCTAAGTATAATTAGGGTTTCCTAATTAACTTTAAATTCTATAATACGCGACATAATTCATACAACACAATTACAACACAGTCTTGAATTTCCCATTCGAATTTCAAAATAGGGTGAAATAAATTAATGCTAGGGTTTGGTCATGATACAACATAATTGACCAACCATTATCAGTCCACACATGCAGTACATATTTATATCACTGAAATATAATTAATATTATATTATAATTCTCTTTCCTTATTCCAAATCCAAAATTTGGGTTTGGATTCCGTATCTGACTTATCTTGCATAAATAACATTATTAAATAAGTTAAAATAATCTAACATAACTTCATATTATAAAATAAAATAATTCTTATAATAATTCTATAATCATTTCTATATTATTTAAATAATATAAAATCATATTTTCAAGGAAAATAATTAATAAAATCATTTATACTATATAATTAATTATTATAAGAATATAATTTATAATGATCAATAATTCTAAAATAAGATTATTTGCAATAATTAATGTAATAAATAAATTTTATTTATCACATAAATACATACACTTTATCATGTACATATCCTCACCTTTGAAATTAAAAAAAATTATACACAAAATTTTTGATTTAATTATATAGAAAATATCATGTTATTATATTAATATTGATAACAATACTCAAATATAACATTTATATAAGATCGGGTTAGATTCGATAAGGTTTCGATGTTCAATGTCTTTACCGAATACTAAATAAGTTGATATATGGACTAAATTTTATTTATAAATTTTATTATATTTTTAAATAATCTATATATCCATTATAATAATTTTTAGAAGTTTTAAAATATTTTTAAAACATTTATTTATCCTTTAAATTATTTTTAAATCATTTATTTATATTTTTAGGTAATTAATATTTACTTAAAATTTAAAAAAAACATTGTTTGTTATTTTTAAATAATTTATAACCGTTTATTATGATTTTTATATTATTAATATTATTTTTCAATAATTATTTAGCATTTATAAATAATTATTCTAATTACTTTATTATTATGTTAATTATTAATAATATCTAAATAAAATAAAATATTTATTAAATTTATGTAAAAATATCATAAATTATTTATAATTATTTAATATAATTTTTAAAACTATTTTTTTATTTATTTATATTTATTTATTTATTATTTCTAAGTTTTAGAAAAATAATTTCTGTCCGTCGCTAAAGCAGTACAGTGACCGAAAGTGTTGCTATAGGTGTTTTTGAGCTTCTAGGCAAATAGTTGGTCATGGTCGAGGGACCAGTTTGACCACAATTTATCCAGCTATGGTTTATGATTATGGGTTTGGACATGTATTGGTGCTATAGTACTCTTACAGTAGTACAACGTCAAGCAAACTTCATGCTTTAACCTACATATAACAAGAAGTTATAGAGGCTCAAAGTCACTGTCAGAGCTGTTCTTGAGTTTCTGGGCAACCCATAACAGTGGTCATGGCTGGTCAACGGTTTTGTGGCTTTAATATCTCTGATTCTGTGTAATAGATGTGTGTTGTGTTTATTATAACATGTAGTATATATGTCAGGGTACATATATATAACACTAACTTGAACAAAGCATAAATCTAAGGTCTCTATTTATGTTGGTCAAAGTACAGCCAAAAGTTGTTCAACGACTTTTAACCATTAATTCCAGTAATCCTATGAGTTATTTAAGTAATTTAAGATCACAGATATGTAGTATGTATATCAAGGTGTTAATCTAAAACAAAAAGTTACAAAAATAACAAACAGAAAGTGTCAAAAGGGTGGTCAAAGTAGCCGGTTCAAACTGTTCTTGAGTTTTCTGGGTAACCCAGAAAACAGAACTCCGTGAACGGTCAACTCACTTTGACCACCTATAACTTGCAATATATGGTTCTAATGAACCTATTTTTTTTCAGATTAAAGACCTACTATCATGCTACAAATATCATACAAATAACAGACCTAAATACAAATACATACGAATCTACAAGCTCTGACATTCGGCTGTCAGGCTTGATTTTCAAAATTTCAAGATTTTGAGAAACATTTAATTATGGCATCTAGATGTTATGAAAACGTGTTCTATCAATCTAACATACTTTCTAACATACTAATACATAATTCTAAACATCTAAACAACAAAATTAACAAAGGATCAAAGAGCTAGCTATGAATTAGGGTTTGCACCTTACTTGCTTTGCTTTTTGATTCTAGCTTCTGAATTGGTTGCTGCTATCACCCATGCTTGATTTGGTATGTATATAAGTGTATAATGGCTTAAAGATTTTGTGAGTTTTCTCTGATCCAGGGTTCCTATTTATAGAATTCTTCAACTTGGCTTTTTAGACATTTTCAAGCTACTTGCCTCCATAAATATCAGATCTGATTACTCTACTCATGCTTGGGACTTACAAGCATGTCATGTGCAGCCTAGGAACTTGCATTGGTGACTCCTAACCTACTTATGAGCTAGTTAGATTAGTTTAGTAGCCTAATTATGCCCTAATCTTCATTAATCTTGATTAGGGTTTTATTTTTAATGATTAGGATTGTTAAATGATGTTTATTAGCACCTAATTGAAGTTTAGTAATTATGATTATGTGTTAAGATAATCTAATTAGGGTTAAATTAGCTAATTAGGGTTAGATTTACAAATTAGGGTAAGGGTTTTACTTATTAGGGTTTGTTAATCTAGGGTTATTAACCTAGATTTCCCACTAATCCTAACAAGCACGACAAAGCATTTTGTCAGTGTAAGCACGACAAAGCAGCTTGTCCAAATAAATGTACCGAAAAGTCTAATTTCGAAAGAAAATTTTTAAGCACGAGGTGTCAAGCACGACGTTTTTTGGACAAAATTTTTTTTGACCAAATTTCTTAAACAGAGTATATATTAACACATAACACATTCAGAACGGAGAAATTGTTTTGATATAACTGAATTTTACATAACCGAGTCTTATTAGGGTTTTGGGTTTTTACATTCACCCCCAGTAATAAGAATTTCATCCTCGAAATTACAGTATAAGTTAAGTTAACAATTGAGGATAGTTGTCTCGCATTTTATCTTCGAGATCCCTTGTACCCTCTTCAACGTTCTGATTCCTCCATATCACTTTGACCGATGCTATCACTTTATTTCTCAGGACTTGCTCTTTACGATCGACGATCTGTACAGGCTCTTCTACATAAGAAAGATCTTCTTCGATTTGGATTGGCTCATAATTTATAACGTGTTTATAATCAGGTTTGTATGGTCGTAATACGGACACATGAAACACATTATGAATATGGTTCAACTCAGGAGGTAATGCTATTTCATAAGCAACATCACCAATCCTTCTCAAAATTTCAAAAGGTCCAATGAATCTCAGACTTAGTTTTCCTTTATTGGCAAAACGTATCTTGCCCTTCCACGGAGATACCTTCAAGAATACGTGGCTTCCTACATTAAAGTTTCATTATTGACCATGTGGATCAGCGTATTTTCTTTGTCGATCTTGAGATGCTTGTAATCGTTCACGTATAATTCTGATGGTTTCAGTTGTTTGTTGAATTATTTCAGGTCCTAACATTTGTCTTTCCCAGACTTCATCCCAACACAAAGGTATTCTACACTTTCTCCCATATAAGGCTTCATATGGTGGCATACCTATGCTAGCATGATAACTATTATTATAAGAAAATTCTACTAAAGGTAACTGATCTTCCCAACTTCCTTTAAAGTCTATGATACATGTTCTCAACATATCCTCTAATGTTTGTATGGTTCTCTCACTCTGTCCATCAGTCTGAGGATGATAAGTTGTACTCAATCTTAATTGTTTTCCTAAATGTTTCTAAAGACTTTTCCAAAAATTTAAAGTAAAACGTGGATCTCGATCTGATACTATGGAAATAGTCACACCGTGCCTAGAGATAATTTCATTAATGTACAGCTTGGCAAGGTGATCTAAGTTATGAGTGTAAGACCCCGAATTTTATGAAATAAAAGTATTCAATTTTTCTATTTAGTAAATGGTTAAATTGATAAAAAATTAAAGTTAAGGGTGATATATGAAATTTTTTCAAAAATAAGCAAGTGGTTATAAAATATTCATTGTTGTCGGGGAATATTCGCTTGGTCGTGGAATATTCTTACTGTCGGAGAATATTCGTACGACGGCGCAGCTATTTGTGGGCCCTATAACTGAAAACGGTCGGATTAAGATAACGACAAAAAATTGAGTTCTTTTCAAATAACGGCGTAGTTATTACCGTTAACACTGTTAGAATACCCGGTGGTTAAAACAAAGTAATACGCGTTGTTGCACAGTAGCACACGGTATTGCACCAATTATTGATTTTTACGTAAGAAGGCATTACTCAATAATTTTTACAGTAATTACTGTTCAGTATTTTATTTTATTGATTCAATAATTGCTGCGTTGATATTTTATATTACTGTTGTTTTAATAATTGTCACTACACAGTATTTTCTATTATCGGAGCAATAATTCATATTATCTTAATAATATTATTAGATAACATTATTGGCAATATCTACAAAGTTCTGTCTAAGGAGAGGTTTGGTCATCTAATTGCGCGCCAGTAAGGAGAGATCCTTATTGGAAAGCCCCCTCTTTCCTGGGAATGGCCTGGTTGTCAGTAATGTGATTCTGTAATATTATTTGTGAATAATTAATTATTGATTTATATGATGAGGAAAATATTGATTTTATGTGGATATAGATGGAGAAAAATTTTAATGTGACAATTGTTAAAAATTAATATTTTATTTTTTCTGATAAAATAATTCATTTAAATATATTATTTTGATAATATATTAATGTTGATATTTTTACAATGAATGTGGGATATATAACTAAATGAGGAGGAAGAGTATTTTTGTTGGATTAAATGTTTAACACATATTTTGTGTATTGGTGGACACAATTCTTGACCGAAAATTTATTATAGACTTTAAAATCGCTCGTTTGTGAATTTCGGTCAACTTCTGTTTGGAATTTGGAAAAACTTTCTTCTGCAAAGT
Source organism: Panax notoginseng (assembly GCA_016801055.1). NCBI lineage: Eukaryota > Viridiplantae > Streptophyta > Magnoliopsida > Apiales > Araliaceae > Panax > Panax notoginseng. The sequence goes on along the minus strand of CM029014.1, from coordinate 119,749,118 downwards.
TGTAGAGAATTGAATTTCCTATAAAAACTCGTGAGATTCAAATTTTCTGATAAAAGGGCTATTTATTATGAATTATTGAAGTTCTGAAGTTCCGAAATAATTAATTTTTGGATGTTTTAATTATTTTTGTTTAGAAAAACGTATTTTTTTGTATTTTGTGGACATCATTAACATGTGTTATGGCTGAATTCAGATGGTCAAGATGGGCTAAGGAAAATTTGTTAAATATATTATTATTATATTAAATTTTCTGCTTTGGTGTTCTAAGCATTTTCCTATAAATAGGGTGCTTAGATTAGAATTGAAAATCACACCAGAAAATGAAGTTTTCTCTCTATTTCTCTCTCTATATTATCGAGTGTATTCTTGTGAGTATTTTGATATCTTTAGTGTTGCTATACGGTGCAAGTTCGTTCAGCGTTATTCCAGTCAGAAGTACTGCTCTTTTGAGGTAAGGGATAGTAAGGGATAGTAAGGGATATTGTTGTAAGGGATAGTAAGTGATGTTATTTCTTCTTAAATGATATTATTTCCTTCAATATCATTATGCCGAAGTATTGATCTGAACTTTTTATCAAATTTGGAACTTTTCATGTCGGGGTTACTATTCATGAGTTACTATTCATGAGTTACTATTCACGAGTTACTATTCATGAGTTACTATTCACGAGTTATTATTCATGAGTTAATATTCACGAGTTACTATTCATGAGTTACTATTCATGAATTACTATTCACGAGTTACTATTCATGAGTTACTATTCACGATTTACTATTCATGGATTACTATTCACGAGTTACTATTCATGACAAAATTGGTTTCTTTTTCTAACCAAATTATAGTTGATTTATGAATATTACTCGTGAGATTAAAACTATATGTTGATCATATTATTTTTTTTATCATATATAACATTTTTATAACCCTAATGATGATATTTCTCTTTGACTTGAGTGTAAAGATGGGTAGATTATTGGTATGATCATGACTAGGGTTCTCTTTGTCCAGTAGTGAAAAGTTGAATTGTGACTGATATGATCATGACCATTGAATTTATAATTGAATATCTTTAGCTTAAGTGCAAAGGTGAAATGATCAACATGGTTATAATTATTGGTTATATAAATTCTGAAATGATTATATATTTCTTTGAGATAATAATATATTTGGCCTGTAGTGCAAATATGAACTATTGAGGAATATCTTTGGCCTGTAGTGCAAAGATGAGTTGTTGATGAATATCTTTGGCCCGTAGTGCAAAGATGACTTGTTGTTGAATATCTTTGGCATGTAGTGTAAAGATGAATTGTTGATGAATATCTTTGGCCCGTAGTGCAAAGATGACTTGTTGTTGAATATCTTTGGCATGTAGTGTAAAGATGAACTGTTGATGAATATCTTTGGCCCGTGATGCAAAGATGAATTTAGTAGTATGATTTTGAACAGGAACTGTGATTTGGTATAACCATGATCTTTGATGTTTCAGGTAAAGACAGGTGATGAAAATTATCTTCGTCTTGGATGCGAAATTTAGAATCACAATTATGATTATGAATTATTCATATGATTGTGGAAAGGAACTATTGATTGATGTTACAGGGATAAAACATTCTTGGTGGACTTTTAACATGGAGAAGATAATAGACTTTATGGTCTATGTGACTTTTCTAATGGATTGCTTGTTCCGCTGCAACTATGGTTGAAATTTTTATCATTTACCATATGTTCTAAATCTCTGATTTATTATTGATGAAGGCTATTGATAACTTATTTATCTTTAGTCAAGATGTTCTTTACTGAGCTAGTTGTGCTCACCCTTTTGCTTCACAATTCCTTTCAGGTAATAAGAGTATAGCTGAGTCGAGCGAGGGTAACGGGAAAATAGAACGGTGGTCTCTAGCTGTGGATGTTCTCCCGAAGCAGTATAGAAAAGTTTATTTAGTAGTTTTATTTGGTGAATCCAATAGGGTAAGGTGTACCCAACGTTGGAAGGGTGATTTGCCACTATCATACAAGATGTCTAACGACATACAACCTCGTGTCATCATAAGACAGGGATGTGCTCATCCACTTGCTGAGTATATATACGAGCACTACCTATATAATCTTGGCGTTTGTTTGAAGTATAATTCTCAATTAGAGACAGTAAAGATAATGATATGTCAAGAGAAGACTCACCATTGGGAAGAATATGATAGTAATCTTCTCGTTTTTCTTTGGGGTCTATTGGGTCAACCAAGAATAATTATGTGGCCATATGATATCTATCATAACCTAGACGCATGGCCTCCCATGTACGAAGGTTTCCTTGAGCACTTCCCAAAGATTCTAATTTCTAAAACAGTTTTTGACTATACCTTTATGTAAGGTGTCATTGTGAGGTGATGTCCACGGTTGGAACATGAGTCACATTTGGCCTATATTTGTATCCAAACTCACAACATATGTATTTTTTTATTTTCCACGACAATTGTTGTAATAAAGTTGTAGTTATTTTCTGTACCATGTATTTGACGACTCAGAATAGGTTGGATGGAATGGACCTATTTTGGGGGCGTTACAATGAGTAATTTTAATAGGTAAAAAGTGAGTTGATTTGGTTAAACGGCCAACAATTACCCCAAATGGCATTATGGCCCTTTTGTGTAGCTGGAAGGCCTACAACAAAGTCCATGGTTATATGTTCCCATTTCACCTCAGGAATTGGTAAGGGTTGAAGTAAACCACTCGGCTTTTGATGCTCAGCCTTAACCCTTTGACACATGAGACATTTGCTTACCCATTCAGCTATTTCTCTTTTCATATTCGACCACCAAAAGTGTCAACTTAAATCCTTGTACATTTTAGTATTGCCAGGATGTATGGCAAATTTAGAATTATGAGCTTCGTTTAAGATTTCGTCTTTTAAAGCTTTGTTTAACAGAACCCAGATTCTATCTTCATATCTTATTATTCCATCCTTATCTATTTTGAATTTGTTATACTTGTCATGAGTTAGATTGGACTTATACGTCAGTCATTCTTCATCCTTTTCCTGCATATCTTTGATTCTATCAAGTAGAGATGAAACTCCCTCTAAAATGTATAATTTTTGGGTAGAGGTAGTTGGACATTCCACCTCAATTTCTAATTTTTCAAAATCTTTTATTAACCCATCACTGGTGGTTACTGCGTTCAATTTATCCCGATTCTTTCTACTTAACGTGTCAACTACGACGTTGGCTTTACTGGGATGATATAAGATTTCACAATCAAAATCCTTTATCAGTTCTAACCATCTTCTCTACCTTAAATTTAGTTCCTTTTGTGTAAAAATATATTTCAGACTTTTATGATCTGTATATATTTCGCACTTCTCCCCGTACAAGTAATGTCTCCAAATTTTTAGAGCAAAAACTACTGCGACTAACTCTAGATCATGAGTAGGATACCTCTTCTCATAATCTTTGAGTTGTCGTGATGCATAAGCAATCACTTTCCCAAGTTGCATCAACACACACCTTAAACCTCTGTGTGATGCATCATTAAATACTACAAGGCCTCCTGTATCATCTGGTAAGGACAACACTAGAGCCATGCTCAGTCGCTTCTTCAACTCTTGGAAGCTCTCTTCACATTTTTCTGTCCAGACATATTTTACCGTCTTTCGAGTTAAAGTGGTTAATAGGGTTGCTATTTTTGAAAACTCTTTTATAAACCGTCGATAATAACCCGCTAAACCGAGAAAACTTCGTACTTCTATTGGAGTTGTTGGTTGTTCCCAATTCACAACTGTTTTGATCTTAGTTGGATCTACAAATATTCCATTCTTGTCTATTACATGACCTAAAAATTAAACTCTCTTTAACCAGAATTCACACTTGGAAAACTTTGCATAAAGTTGTTCCTTTCGTAACATCTCCAAAACGACTCTCAAGTGTTCAATATGCTCTTCCCGTGTTTTCGAGTATACCAAAATATCGTCGATAAACACTACAAGAAATTTTTCCAAACATGGTTTAAACACTCGATTCATTAAATTCATAAATGCTACCAGTGCATTTGTCAATCCAAAAGACATTATAAGAAACTCATAATGTCCATAGCGTTTCCTAAACGCTGTTTTCGGCACATCCTCCTTTATTACCTTCAATTGATGATAACCTGTTCTAAGGTCAATTTTTGAAAAATGTTCAGCCCCCTTTAATTGGTCAAACAAATCATCAACCCTTGGTAAAGGATATTTATTCTTAATAGTTAATTTATTTAGCTCTCTATAGTATATACATAACCTCATAGTTCCATCCTTTTTCTTTACAAACAATACTGGTGCTCCCCAGGGTGAAACACTAGGTTGTATGTACTTTTTATCTAAGAGTTCCTGTAATTGTATAAGTAACTCTTTCAGTTCTATAGGTACCATTCTGTATGGTGCCTTAGAAACTGGTGCCGTTCCCGATGCAAGATCAATGGCGAACTCAATTTCCCTATCTTGAGGTAAGCCTGGTAAGTCATCCGAAAATACATCGGGAAGATCCTTAATTATTGGTATTTGATCTAGTTTTACTCCTTCCTGTCGAGTATCAAATATATAGGCCAAATACCCTAAACAACCCTTTCTAAGTAATCTTTCTGCCTGAACTATAGTCAAACATCGAGATTGCTTAGGTGAATAACTACCGTTGAACACTACCTTTGATTTCGATGCAGTCAAGAGGTTTATACGTTTTTGATGACAATCAATCATCGCGTTATGGTTAACTAACCATTCCATTCCTAAAATTACATCAAATTCTCCCAACTGGATTGGTAAAAAATCTACCATAAAATTATGTCCTTTTATCACCACACTACAGTTTCTGTATATGGCTTCAACCAGAATCCTATATTTATTAGCAATTTCTACACAAGATGGTTTGTTTAAATTTTTGCAAGGTATATTTAAGTTTTTAGAAAAACTTTTAGACACAGAAGAACAAGTAGCACCAGAATCAAATAACACATATGCATTTAAAGTGTAGATAGGGATGATACCTGTCACCACGTCCTGTGAAGCAACATCATCCCTCACCGACATATTAAATGTTCTCGAAGTAGGTTGATTCTGAACCCCAACTGCAGCTACTGTTGACTGATTATTCTCTGGTACACTATTCCTCTTTCCTCCTTGGTTCTTAGGTTTGGGACAATTCTTTGAAAAATGGTCCAACGAAACATAATTAAAACATTTATTTTTATTTGGGAGAGGACACTGTGGAGAAAGATGTCCCGATTGTCCACAATTATAACATTTGTTATGAAAGCATAGTCCTTTATGTTTCTTTTCACAAGTAGGACAAGGTTTAATGTTATTATTACTAAAGTTATTATTAGTATTACCTATCTTTTTTCCCGAATTGTTGGAAAAAGTAGTATCCCATTTCCGTTTGTTATTAAACCCTTCTGAACTGGGTTATGTCCTAAGTTTCCCTTTCTTATTTTGACTCTTCTTTTCTTGGTGAAATTTAGCGAGACTTTTATTTTTACGTTTGGCTATATTAGCTTTCTCGAGTATTTCTGAGAAAGTCTTTATTTGGAGTACTGACAACTTACTCTGAATCTGAGGTTTTAAACCCTCCTGAAACCTACGAGTCTTTCTAAGTTCAGTGGTTACCTGATGAGGAGCAAACCTGGACAGTTCATTGAACTTGACTATATACTGGGTTACAATCAACTCTCCTTATTTTAAATCCAGAAATTTTATTTCCATGCGATCTTTCAAGGATTGGGAAAAATAGTTTTCAAAGAACAACTCTTTGAATCTATCCCAAGGAACAATTTCAGTTTTTACCCGACCCTTAGTTGATTCCCACCAATAATTAGCCTCACCTTTCAAGAAAAAAGTTGCAAAACTTATCTTTTGATTATTATTAACATTGGTTACTACGAAAAATTTCTCTATTTCAGAAATCCAAATTTGTGCATCGACAGGTTCTAATGTACCTTTATTTTCAGGTGGTCCAACTAATTTAAAATCTTTAAAAGATGTGTTTTGGTTTATAGGTCTATTTATAGCTCCTAGCTTAAGGTCTACTAAATGTTGGGTAGAATTATCATCACTATTCATTTCTCTTTGGGGTCTTCTGGTTGGTGGCATGATTCTATATAAAACAACAACAAAAATTTACATAAGAATTTGAATAACACAAACATATCGTTTATTTATATATCACAAAAGTCTTACAAAACAACTTAGTAGTTGTACATACTACTAACTTACAAACCATTGGTTATATTACAAACTTTGAATGATTCTTTATTCATACAATATAAAGCATTCAACCACCTACACTTCTCTCGAATTCATTGATATCATCAAAGGAATCCTGAATCATGTGACAAACCATAGATCGATCTATGAGATAAGTAGTTTTCTTCTCCTCTACCGGATATCGAACTACTCGGTGCTACAAATCATTAAAAGTATCTCTAACACCCAAAGATATTTTAAGAAGTCTTGACTGAATTTCCTTCCTGCCCCTTTGTGCATGGTGCAGTTGTACTTTTAGTCGGTGACTATATCCCTTCTCATGTTGTAGCATTCCTTCAGCTATATCAACCCTAAACTTTATTTTATTATTCTCATATTCTGTTGTCTTCATTAGTGATGCCATTACTTCATCATGTTCATCAATTTTCATTAATTGTTCTGCTACTGGATCTTCCTCTTCCTCAGCATCTAGCAGTTGTTGATCATGAAGCAATTCTTCATCCTCTGCATCACTAGCTATAAATGACTCAATTTGTGGCAGATTGTTTGCTATCACCATTTCTTCAGCATTGGAGTTGGCCATATATAAAAGAAAACTTCCTTAATACTGGTATAAAAATTTACACAGTATAATAATTTTAATGTTATATTTTATGTGTACTTTAAAATTTTTACGGACTCGAAGACTATATACTAAGATTTCTCTTCCTTATATCTATAGCCTTGTGGATTTGATACCAAACTTGTAACGCCCCCATATCTATACTCCCATGGTATCTGATATGTTTCTTACAACGAATAAATATAATGCATTTAAATCTATACACCCATGGTATTTGATTATAAGCTTATATTAAGTTAAGGGACTATTAGATATAATTCTCATAGATCCAAGATTCACAATATCCCATAACAGATGACAATTCTCAATAGAACTATTACTTTGTTTGGATACCCTCACTTGGATATATGAACTGTATCTGTGAATTGAATCTATCTATCCGAAATTCAGAGTACCAGTAATAACATGAACAATCCATATTACTAATACCCTCACCCAGATGTATAGTCTATGCCATGTGAATTTATACTATCGTATCGATAGTAACTATCTATCTGAAATCCATAATATCAATAACAAGATGAACAGTCCATGCTATTAATACCCTCACTCAGATAAATAGTTTCCAAGTATCTCAACTAGATTTAAAGAATTCTAAATTTACATCTATGTATGTAAGAAAACACGGTTGCAGAAATAAAAGATGTTATATATATATATATATATATATATATATATATATATATATATATATATATTAATTTTAAGGTTCGATTACATGATTCTCATAACGAGTTTTTTATTACAAAGTATTCAACTAGACATGAATATAACCTAATCTAAGCAGGGACGCTTCCCTTTATCTACTCCAGATGTTCCAGGATTATCATCTAAAACTTCAAAGGGAATAATTTGCAAGGATGAGCTATGACATGCTTAGCAAGCTTTGTATTTATAACAATATATAATTTGAAGAAATATAACAATTCAAATTTCGACTGATAGTTGTTATCATTTTCTAGATTTTTATTTCTGTCAGTCACACAGACTTAGAAATTTTGTTTAGATATGAGATAGGGGATCAGCCTATTCAATATCCTAGGAGTATGCATCTCATCCTACCAGTGCTCAAATGCACCCAAATTAATGTCAATATATTATTGACCGAATTATGATCCCTTACGGGATACCCAACTTTAGAATATGATGTCTTACCAAACAATTTGTTTTGACACAATAATTTATGCTTAACAATCAATATAAATAAACAATTTATTTCTTAGTTATGTTGAAGCTATAGCAATAACCTTACAATAAAAGGTAATTCAAATGTAGGTGTAGTATATTATATCAACAGCATATCAAGATAAAAATAAACAGGGTTGAGAAATTTGCATAAGTAGTTTAAGGTTTAAGAAGAACTTTCCTGAGCATAGATCAGTTAAGTTATGCTACTCAATTCGTTTAATAAATACCTATGATGTTCATATATATAAATCTAACACGTTAGTATTGATAACAATACTCAAATATAACATTTATATAAGATCGGGTTAGATTCGATAAGGTTTCTGTCCGTTGCTAAAGCACTACAGTGACCGGAAGTGTCGCTATAGGTGTTCTTGAGCTTCTGGGCAAACAGTTGGTCATGGTCGAGGGACTAATTTGACCACGATTTATGTAGCTATTGTTTATGATTCTGGGTTTGGACAAGTATTGGTGTTATAGTACTCTTACCGTAGTACACCATAAAGCAAACTTCATGCTTTAACCTACATATAACAAGAAGTTATAGAGGCTCAAAGTCACTGTTAGAGCTGTTCTTGAGTTTCAGGGCAACCCAGAACAGTGGTCATGGCCAGTCAACGATTTTGTGGCTTTAATATCTCTGATTATGTGTAATAGATATGTGTTGTGCTTGTTGTAACATGTAGTATATATGTCAGGGTACGTATATATAACACTAACTTGAACAAAGCATAAATCTAAGGTCTATATTTATGCTGGTCAAAGTACAGCCAAAAGATGTTCTTCGTGTTCATCAGTTTTCTGGGCAACCCAGAAAACTTGGTCAAGCTCGGTCAATGAATTTTGACCATTAATTTCAGTAATCCTATGAGTTGTTTAAGCAATTTAAGATCATAGATATGTAGTATGTATATCAAGGTTTTAATCTAAAATAAAAAGTTACAAAAACAACAAATAGAAAGCGATTAAAAGGCTGGTCAAAGTAGCCGGTTCAAACTGTTCTTGAGTTTTCTGGGTAACCCAGAAAATAGAACTCCAGGAATGGTCAACTCAATTTGACCACCTATAACTTGCAATATATGGTTCTAATAAACCTGTTTTCTTTTCAAGATTAATGACCTACTATTAGGCTACAAATATCATACAAATAACAGACCTACACATAAACACATACGAATCTACAAGCTCTGACATTCGGCTGTCAGGTTTGATTTTCAAAATTTCTAGATTTCTAAAAACACTTAATTACGGCATCTAGTTGTTATAAAAATGTGTTCTATCAATCTAACATACTTTCTAACATACTAATACATAATTCTAAATATCTAAACAATAAAATTAACAAAGGATCAAAGAGCTAGCTATGAGTTAGGGTTTGAACCTTACTTGCTTTGGTTTTTGATTCTAGCTTCTGAATTGGTTGCTGCTATTACCCAGGCTTGATTTGGTATGTATATAAGTGTATAATGGCTTAAAGATTTCGTGAGTTTGCTCTGATATAGGGTCCCTAATTATAGAATTCTTCAATTTTGCTTTTTGGACAATTTTAAGCTACTTGCCTCCACAAATATCATATCTGATGACTCTACTCATGATTGGGAGTTACAAGCATGTCATGTGTAGCTTAGGAACTTGCATTGGTGACTCCTAACCTACTTGTGAGCTAGTTAGGTTAGTTTAGTAGCCTAATTATGCCCTAATCTTCATTAATCTTGATTAGGGTTTTATTTTTAATGATTAGGATTATTAAATGATGTTTATTAGCACCTAATTGAAGTTTAGTAATCATGATTAGGTGTTAAGATAATCTAATTAGGATTAAATTAGCTAATAAGGGTTAGGTTTATAAATTAGATTTAGGGTTTTGCTTATTAGGGTTAGGGTTTGTTAATCTAGGGTTACTAACCAAGATTTCCCACTAATCCTAACAAGCACGACAGAGCGTTTTGTCAGTGTAAGCATGACAAAGCAGCTTGTCCAAATAAATATACTGAAAAGTTCGATTTCAGAAGAAAATTTTTAAGCACGAGGTGTCAAGCACATTGTTTTTTGGACAAAATTTTATTTGACCAAATTTATTAAATAGAGTATATATTAACACGTAACACATTCAGAACGGAGAAATTTTTTTGATATAACTGAATTTTACATAACCAAGTCTTATTAGGGTTTTGGGTCTTTACACTCTAGCACACCATTGGCGCTGCGACGCCAACTAACAGTGGTTGAAGCTTGGAGTCAGCGCTGCGGCACAACCATTAACACTGGGGTTAGCGCTGTGGCGCCACCCCTGAGCCTCAGTTGGTTTTGACAGTTTGGTTTTTCTACGAACTTCTCGGGCTCATAACTTATTCGTTTTACATCCGAATTGGCACATTCAAAAGCCATTAGCTCACAAATTACATACTCTAAGTGTTCATGCAATAATTTTCCATTTTCGAATCTGTTAACTCTGAATTCAACTTTTAGTTCATTATCAAGCGTTTGTTTATCGTTCGTGAGCGTTCATATCTCGTTTTCTTCGTTCTCAGTCAGAATTCGACAATTCTTGAGTCCACGACTCTTGAATACCTTATCTCACACGTTGCCACTGAAAACCAAAGTTTCCAAGCTACACGACAACATTTGACTACTAATCCGATATTTCTGCATTTTTAACGTTTAGCGCCGAATCTCGAAAATTTTGCCATAACTTCGTTACTCGTGTTCTATACGCCAAATCAAATGGAACAACTCTATTAATTCATCATCTACATCCTAACCAAGCAGTATGCACATACCTTATCAATGATGGTTTTCAATTTGTCCATCAACAACCAAGTTAACGTTCAAATGCTTTCTTCGGTTTAACTTACGTAATCACTTATGATTTTTACTTAACTATGACTTATCCATATTTTAATCATTAATAGCCATCCTTATCCCTCCGGAAGAGACATGCTCCACCAATCTACGATTCTCTACGAAAAATAAATTAAAAATGTCGAAGACTAACGTTTACGAAATATTACCTTTTCGTTCTTCGTGTTCTTAACTAAACGTGTATGGTTTGCTTTGAAGTAGCTTGATTACTTATTTCTTGCTCTTTCTCTCTCTTAATATATGTCGAACAAAGTTTGTAACACATAAAATGACAAACCTAAGCTTTCTTTTATAGGCAAGTCAAATGGAGGGCAAAATTGTCCATTGACCACCTCCTTACTATTCCCACATCCACAACAACTTAGCCACCAAGTAATCAGTTTACTTGGTGGCCAAGTGGTCGGTTCACATGCACATGGGTCTCACCATGGGTTTTACCCATCCGGTGACCCGCTGGTTCGATCTGCGGTTCGGTTTCTTGGATCGGGCTTGACTTAACTTAACATTGGGCCTTGACTTGGGTTTGTTTACACAATTCATTGGGCTTGATATAATCCAAGTCCAATTAGATTCTACAAAGTACTTAAACTCAAAGTCCATTAAGACTAATCGTATTCTACGCTTATAACTCACGTATTCTCTTCGTTTTGTATTCATATGATTCTCATATTATACATCGAAATATTCTTCATAGTATACTCGTATTCTAACTAGTATCATACTCGTATATCGTACGTATACGAATCCTAATCATTATACACATTACATTTTCATCTCGGAAATCATTTTCACTAACCCTTAGGTTTTAAGTCCGTAGGCGAAAACATTGTTTGCCATAAATAAAATATTATTGGATATTCCATTACGTCTTCATATTCTATCGTTAAGCGTTTTTTGAAATTTCAAACCTAATATCCGAGCAGAATCGGATGAATAGTATTTTTACAAAAATTTCTCGAAAAATATTTATTTTCGTCTTGGTAATTCAAAACAATTAATCCTAGCACATAGCCAGAATACTAACCACATCCACACATTCTATGTCATAGAACGACCTTCAAACATCTTACTCACATAAGTAATCAATTATATTCATTTAATTCAAATAATGAAATAAAATTTAATTCACATAAAGATCCGATTTTCTCAGGCGTTACATTCTCCCGCCCTTATAAGGATTTTGTCCCCAGAATCTCGCTACAATTACATAAACAAATGAGGAAACTTTTCCTTTATTTTACTCTCGAGCTCCCACGTTGCTTATTCGGCATCGTGGTTACTCCAAATTACCTTTACTGAAGGTATTATCTTATTTCCCAAGACTTGTTCCTTCCTATCAACAATCTGAGTCGAAAATTCTTCATATGTTAAGTCTTTTTCTCCTTGAATAGATTCATACTCTATTACGTGCTTGTAGTCCAATTTATAACGACATAACACTGACACGTGAAACACATTGTGTATTCTTTCCATCTCTGGAGGTAAGGCTACTTCATAAGCTACCTCTCCTACCCTTCTTAAAATGTCAAAAGGTCCTACAAACCTTGGACGTAACTTCCCTTTCTTTCCAAAATGTATCATCCCTTTCCAAGATGATAGTTTCAGAAAGACATACGAACCTACTTCAAACACCCTCTTCTCACGATGAGGATCTGCATACTTCTTTTGTCTATCTTGACCTGCTACCAATCGAGTTCGTATTAGCTTAACCATGTCTGCCGTTTGTTGTACCATCTCAGGTCCCAACATTCGATGTTCACCTACTTCATCCCAGCAATGTGGTGTCCTGCACTTCCTCCCATACAACGCTTTGTAAGGCGGCATGCCTATACTAGCGTGAAAACTATTGTTGTAAGTGAATTCCACTAAAGGCAGATGTTCATCCCAACTCATCTTGAAATCCATAAAGCAAGATCTTAACATATCTTTTAGCGTTTGAATTGTCCGTTCACTTAGTCCATCCGTCTGAGGATGATACGCCATACTCAACCTCAATTACGTTCCTAGTTGTTCTTGCAAACTCCTCCAAAAGTTCAACGTTAATCGTGGATCACAATCTGACACAATCGAAACTGGTACTCCATGTCTTGAAATAATTTCCTTGACATAAAGCTTAGCTAACTGCTTTAGGTTATACCTAACTCCTATTGGTAGAAAGTGAGCCAATTTCGTCAACCGATCCACTATTACCCAAATAGCGTCGTAACCCTTCCTCGTCATTGGAAGTCCCGCCACAAAATTCATCGTTATATGCTCCCATTTCCACTCCAGAATCTCTAGTGATTGTAACAATCCACTCGGTCGTTGGTGTTCAGCCTTAACTTTATGACAAGTTAAGCACTTACTAACATATTATGCTATTTCCTTCTTCATGTTTGGCCACCAAAAGTTTTGACGAAGGTCTTGATACATCTTAGTACTACCAGGATGTATCGAGTACCTCGAACTATGGGTCTCACACATAATCTCTTCTTTTAAATCAGAATTATTTGGAACCCAAATTCTTCCTTCAAAACGAAGTAAACCTTCTTTATCAAGGTTATACTTAGTCTTCACTTCATCTTTCATTATCTTTTTCATTCGCTCGCATTCTTCATTACCTATTTGTTCTTCCTTAACCCGTTCCACTATCGTTGGTCGAGTCTCCATTGAGAATAACATCTCAACCACTTCACTTGGTAACTTAACTTCTAACTCCATTCTTGACATCTCCGTTATTAACTCATTTTGAGTTGTTAACATTGTGACGACCCGGAAAACCGAATTGTCCAAAATTTAAGTTTAAAGAATTAGTTATTAATAAAATGAATTAATAACTCATTTTGAATAGTTCTATAACTTAGGATGATTATAAACCGGGAGAATTTTAGCTACGAGCTAGACTGAACGATTAAGAATTTTTAAGACGAAAATAAAAAAATTTCGAGAACAAAAATATTTTTGGGAAAAAAGACGAAATATGCACTATTCACCCGACGAAACTCTAAGGGTTAGGGTTTGAATAACCTAAGCCTTTTTGAGAGTTCGGTATGTCGAAATGACATTCCGTCGAAAGATTTGACGATAATATATCGTGAAAAGTTAAGTAAGCCGATAAAAGTTTTTCTCGAAAAACGTGCAGAAATCAGACGAAATAAAAATGACGAAAAGTAATATTATGTACTTTTTACTCGTTTAACTATATTAGGGAAAAACGTGAAGGAAAATGCTTAACTCCAAAAAGTGTTTTTTAATTTTTCGAAAATCCGAAGAATACGTAAAAGTTAATCGGTAATGAAAAGACGGAATATCCGAAAATATTTTGATTCCAAGAATTATAGTTTTCGAACTGTCGGACGAATTCCGCAAGATGGAAGCATGAAGCTTCCAAGGGAAGCTACGTGAATAGTAAGGAGGTGGAATAGTAAGGAGGTGTGATTAGTGATTTTAGGGGCAAAAAGACTATTTTACCCCTAACCTTGGTTTTCTATAAATAGGAAGCTTAATTCATTTATTTAGGATTTTTGAAAATCATATAACTTGAGAGAGAGAGAGAGAGAGAGAGAGAGAGAGAGGGTTCGGATGGGAGGAAGAAGAGGAAAGGAAGAGGAAAAGTTGGCTCGTGAGCAAACTTTGTCCGACGGAAGGAGATTAAAGAAGGAATGTAATCCGAAACCTAACTTTTATATAGTTTTCTTTAAGTTTCTATGTTCAAAAATATTACTTAATGAGAATAAGAAGTAAATGATGTTAGGAATGATTTCATATGGTTGAAATCATTGAGAAAAGAAGAAATAAGCATTTGAAGTTTAGTAAATAAATTTCTTAAGGAAGTGTAAGATTCGTAATGAATTAGAACGATCCAAGTGGATTATATGAATGAGTAGGTGAAATAAGTAATGAATGGTGTTCTATAAAATCAAATTCCAAGAAAATGTGAAATCGCAATCAAAATATCGATTAAAAATAAAGAACGAACGAAGAACACGAAGAACACGCGAATAACACGAAGAACGTTGTTGATGGAAAAATTTAAAACCATCATAGGATAATTGTTGTTGATGGACAAGTCTAAAACCATCGCGTACAAGTTAGATGTGTATTGCTTGGTTAGTAACGGTAGAAACATTAATGAAGAACGGATTAAAACTGAGCTATAACGAAGTTATGACAAAAAATTTGTAAAAGATAAACGAGAATTTAAAAGTTAGTAATTGAACCCGAATGTGTAGGGTTTCATAAGAAAGTAAGAGAATATAGAAAATGTGAGTTATGGGCTCAAGAACGAATGAGTTCCGAGTTTGGATGATCGAATTACGGATGAACGAACGAAGAGCATTAAAAACATAAAATGAACGAAGGGTGAACATTAAGCCAATCGAATGGCACGTTAACAGATTCTATCTTTGGAACGTCCTCGTTCCGAGTTATAACGAAGGAGTTACGAGATCAGGAAGTAAGCGTCTCAAATTGGATTTAACACTTAGAAAAATTTTCTACGGTTAGGGCATAGTGCCGCGGCGCCAGCCATGCCTTGTAGAGTGGCGCTGCAGCACCGGACTGGAGGGCCAAACATTGGAGTCTCGCACCGTGGCGCAAGAGATAGAGAAGGTAATGGCACCGCAGCGTCAATGTGAAGAAAAAGCCAGAGAAGTGCTTTTAACTGCTCAGCTCTTAGGGGTAACGTAAGGGAAGAAAAAGAACATAATGTTCAACTAATGTAATACTTAATCAAGTGATTTAAACCTGTAGTAAAGATTGAACGGAAAGATTAAGCGAGATTAAAAGACAAAGAATGTAGACGCGGGTTACGGAACCGATATCCGGGGACCGTAGTCGCGATAAACGAACGTCAGGGATTGCTATGATTGTGATTCCTTAGACGTTGGGTGACGACGGTATTGAATAACATTTCAATGTTATGTTGTGGTAATGAGAGATAAGTGTAAAGTGTATAGACATGTGAACGCAACGTAGTTGCATTAAATGACCGGTCTTAGCAAACGGCGAACCATATGGCTTCGACATTAAGAAAGAATAACTAATGTTATCAAAAAAGCCGTAGCGAATGGTAATAAGATTAATGGAAGTCGATCGTGATTCGGATAGGAAATGTTAGAATGAAATGTGTTGACTTATGTCATACTCCATGTTTTAGTGATGACCATATTATTCCTCTAATCATGCTCTATGAAATTTCTGGGAAAGATATGGCATTACAAGAACATCAAGGAAGAAAATACAAAGACAAGAAATCTTTGAAGAATGAAAGGCAAATTGAGTCCTAAGAAAACTATGTAAGATCTTAGCATTTATTACTTTCCAATACAAGGCCTTAGGGCATGTGCATTTTACATATAATTATATATATAATCTGAAATAGACTAAAACTTGTTAAAATGACTTGTTAGGAAGATATACTGAGATTATGGGTTAACAGTTTTCAAAAGTAATTGATTTATCTCGTGGGTCATAAATCAAGGAATCTATCTCTGATTAATCAAATAAGGTAACTCAATGTTGGATAAATAAATTACCGTGAATAATGTTTCATATCAATGCTTAATCTAAGGAAATTAGACTGTCTCTAAAACACCGGCTTGATAAATTGACAATACTTTTAAACGTGTTGGTTTTAAAGACTGCATAATATGGAAATATGATTTCATAATATTTATCCAGTACCGAGAATGTAGTGGGTCATACCTTGTGGTGACGTTGTGGCGTGAGATCCCCTTTCTAACTTGGCGCTGCAGCGCGAGGATAAAAATATAGGAATTGAGCCCAGCGATGTGGCACGAGATCCATTGTATTTGCTGGCACTGCAGCGCCAACCTTGAATCTTAGTTTTTCCCTGCATAAACTGGCCATGTATTAGCCATCATATTAATAATTACATATATGTATAATAACCCACATGATAACTAGCTTAACTAGCTTACTATATATAAAATAACAACACAAAAGGAAAACATGTTGTTTGCATTCTATAGCCACAAAAACATACATATGAGATATGGCATTGCAGTATAATTAAACTGGCAGCAATGTTAACACACTAAAAGGAAAAGACACACAGTAACTAGACATAAGTAAAGAAAAATAGAGACAATTGATACTAAGATGGGGTTGCCTCCCCACCAAGTGCTTGTTTTAAAGTCGTCAGCTTGACTATTCTCTTGCCGTTCAGTCCAGCTCAGAAGCGAAAATGACCATTTCATGCCGCCTATTTGTCAGTTCCTTTAAATTATTGACGGACATGGAAGATTAATCATCCCCGTTTTCTTCACCCATCGACAAGAAGAATCTTTCACCACTAGAATTATCCACTAATTTGCCTTTTCCATAAAGTTGAAAATGATCTTTGTGTGCTAGTGGGCCCTCTAGGGTTTCCACAATCATGAGCTTGGTTTCCAACATTTCATTGGTCTTGACAATACAACCACTCTTGATCCTCTCTTCTCCTATTTCAGACTCCACCGGTTGGTCAATTTGCACCATGACATCTCCCTCAACAACTGTGTGAGACTCATCACCTTCTCCTTGCATATCCACCATGCATTGCTCTATTTTTTCACCGTTGAGATCAATTATGACCGGTAGATTGCCTTGGGGTAGATTTGTGATGGCATTGACGAGCTATCCCAGTTGACTTTCAAGGCTTTGCAATGCGCCATCTTGGCTCGCCATTCGATTCTCATTTCTCTCTATAAAGTTGGCGAGGAGCTCTTCAAGCTTGTTATATTCTTCTCGTGTTGAGTACTCAGAAAAGCTCTTATTGGGTCGAGACGTCATCTCATATTGCGGCGGAGACTGATATTCAACTTGATGCAGATAGGAGTAATTCAGATCATGATATTGTTCTTGAATGTAGTCCCAAGAGTTTGGATAACCCTGACAGTTTGGATGATAGGGAATTGGCTCAATGTCAGCTCATTCCTGACAGTAGGCAGTCTGAGTGGAATTATCAGAAAACCTTAAGAGATTTGAAATTTGAACATGCAATTGCTCGAGTTCATATTCCAAGCTTGGTTGTATCGTCCTCTCATAAGGCCATTGATAACAATGATCGTCCATAACATGTAAAATTAAAAACAAAAAGGAATATCAAACAAATAAAAGATATATATATATATATATATATATATATATATATATATATATATATATATATATATATATATACACGTTTAAATTAAGACTAAATTGATTGAAATCAATATTGGACAATATTAGAATAATAGTTCCCCAATAACGGTGCCAACAACTTGTTGGTCGAAAAACCAATCACTAAACACGCGCAAGTATACGCGGTCTAACAAGTAATACTGTGATAAGGAAAGTGTCGAACCCACTAGGAACTATCACTAATATTTACCAAATACCAACTTTGTATCGCTTATGTCTTATTCGAACAGCAGACTAATAGGATTGCGATTAATCTAGTCATATCTAACTATCAAAGCAAGTAAATGGATAGCGAATGGTAATCGAAGGTACTACAAGCTAAGGTCATAACTTCACCCCACACAGGCATTCTGTCGAACACCTAGCGTGATATGCTTCATCAAACTTCCTACCCTTCTCTCTTTGGTCTTTATGGTCATGACAGTTTGTCGACCGAGAACACACAATTGAGCATACACCTCTGTCGAGGTATGCATAAACATATCCTCTCTAGATCCACCCGTTAGGGAATATAACAAAAAAGAACATCCAAGCTAAGTGATAATCCTACACATGTCTATGCGAATTAACCTAACAAGGATTTAAACATATGTTCTCAATTAGGCCACACGTAGTGCACAGATATATGTCTATTCTACACACAACTTATACAATCAAAACAAATCGACAAATCATAATCACATGCCAATATATTACGGTTTAAATCTATAATCCTTCTTTCAATATCATATAGATTACCAAAATCATCACTAATGTCTTAGCGAGAATCATTAAGCACGAATATATTAAACCAAACCATATGGTGCCAACCAAAGAGATACGACATTCAATTTAAATAACAAAGGGTTTCATTATAACCTTAAAGCCAATACTTAGTTCATAACTATTGAATAAAATATAAGTAGCAATAAAGACAACATCTATGTATTACAAAATTAGAGGAAATAAATAGATAAGAATAAACTCTGTCGAGGCTCTTTAGTCTCCAAGTATTCTGCTCCTTTCAAGCTTTCCAATCCGTGTAGCTCACTGCTCTTGTTGCTCCAAAGAAAATCCAAACTTCTCCCTAAACTACCTAATATATATTTTCAAACATTAACTAGAAGATAGAGAAAGAATTTACAAAAGAGGAAAGAGAGTTATTCTATTCTATCCCTATCTATCCGATTATATCTATTACAGAGACTTGCTTCATATATATATCAGTTCCCCCTTACAGCTAGGTCAAAATCAAGTCTTTAGAATCTGGACACCGAAGGTCGCGCTGCGGCGCGGGTAATAGCCTTATGAGTGGCACTGCGGTGCCACGTCAGCATGGAGAACACCGGAGGTCACACTGCAGCGTGAGTGCATGAAAGATCAGGGGCGCTGCAGCACCAAGGTGACGTCAGCCTGGACAAGGGGGTGGCGCTGCGGCGCGAGCTTAAGGCTTGGCTTTGGCGATGCGGGACTATTGTATGTAAATTGCCCGTTTTGCCCCCTAAAAGCTAGAAAAGACCTGTTAAGCCTTGCAACACATTGGTTAAGCAAAAAATACTATAATCATTTAAAAACTTTATAAAATCTACAAGGATCAGGTAACTATTTAAGCAATAAAGTATCCGATTCGCGATATAAATCCCATTCATCAATACATAAACCATTAATCTAACTAGATACAAAACCCTAGTCTGTACAACCCAAAAACTGTATAAATACAAACATTAAAGTGAAAATATAAACTAGATATATCCCTATATTAGGAGTACAAGCATCATCATCGCCGCCATCTATCGTACCACTATCGGTCCCACCCTCTGTAGCATCATCAGCATCAACTCGGCAGTCTTTACCATTTACTCTGGGGGCCTCGTCATATCATTCACTGTGCCTGCTCCGCTGCTTCATCAACAAGACCCTACAAAATTAAAATATTAAAAATGAAGTCCAAAAGAGAATATATTTACATAATTCTTCTAAATGCTCTTTAAGTGATGTAACTTAGGCAAACGAGCTGATAACTCGGCCTCCGGATATCAAAATTGAGTCCCGTAAGTTATAACACATTTCAAATATCTATGAGGTGTTATGCCTATGGTTGCGCGTTGTTTCGATACCGTGGTGGATTTTAGTCTCTTTTTTGACTATTTTTCTATGTTTTTTTAAAATCAAGTAAGGTAGGCAAACGAGCTGATAACTCAGCCTATGAATATCAAAATTGAGTCCCGTAAGTTTTAACGTGTTTAAAATTTTTATGAGATGCAATGTCTATGGTTGCGTGTCATTTCGACGCCCAAGGCGAGTTTTGCTATCTTTTTCTACTATTTATCTAAGTTTTATTTAATTTATACAAGTTAGGTAAATAAGTTGATAACTCGGCCTCCAGATATCATAATCGAGTCCTATAAGTAATAACGTCTTCAAAATATCTATGAGGTGTTATATCTTCGATTTTGTATCGTTTCAACGCACGGGGTGGGTTTTGTTCAATTTTTATGCTAAGTGTTCTTTAAGTTATGTAAGTTTGGCAAACAAGCTGATAACTCGGTCTCCAGATATCAAAATTAAGTTCCGTAAGCTGTAACGTGTTTCAAATATCTATGAGGTGTTATGTCTATGGTCACTACTACAAAACAGTAAATAGATAACGCGTAAAAAACGTTATGGTTTTTGTCAGAAAAACGTCGTGATTAAGGGTGTTATCTATTTGATACCCTTATACAACATTTTTAAAACATTGTAGTTAGACACATTATATAACGTTTTTTAAGAAAAAAACGTTATAGATTTATTTTCCATAAGTTAGTAGATTCTTAAAAAAGTTGTATAAGGTATGATTCCACAACGTTTTTTGGCTTAAAATGTTGTAGTTTAATATATCAGACAACTTTTAGGCACATTTACACAACATTTTTAAAATGTTGTAGATTGACATGGAAAAAAAATGTTATGGTTCACCTATATTACCAGTGCACCTGCAATCTGCTAATGCCATGATATATAGCTAAAATGTCTTAATTCTCATTTAATCTTAAAGCCAAAATGTATCAACCATTCAAAATACATCCCAATAATACCATTCATTTACAGTTTCAAATTACTACATCCACAAAATATATACCAAACTATCCATATATGCATCTCAAATTTGGAACTCAAGGAGAAAATGTTTAATACTTTTCTATACAATTATCACAGTTTCTCAAGTCTTTGGCACCTAAACAAAGAATGGTACCATGCAACCTGTCTCTCTCCTGTGACCATCCAACAAGTCACCTCTGCAAACACAAACAAACGTGTTTCCAAATTAAGTTACTTGTAGATATTTACAGCTTCCATTCTAACATATACAGTTATCTTTCATAAAGCTGTAAATATGAGGTTCACTTACGAAGAAGTGATGTTGCACCTACCCCCAAAGCCAGATATACAAATCTCAATGATACCTAAAATGAAAACATTAACATCATTTTATCATATTGAACATACCACTGAAAAACATGACTATGACTCACTGACAATATACTAAATATGATATCTTTCACTTAAAAGGCTTGAGGTAACCTGCATAAGTGGTAAGGACTATAATTATATTTTTAAGTGCGCGCTCTTGCCATGATACAGAATAAATTGAATGTGAAAACCATACACCTGGAAAGTATAGTATTTACCTCAGAAACTTACACGGACCACCTCTTTGTTATTTTTATTTTGTCTGAAAGCATCAGACAACTGCCCAAAAAGGACAGTCATGAGGGACAAGCTTAACCCATTTCCGACAGCACCAATGGTACCAATAATCATCAAGAAGGCATCAGTGGAATCTGCAAATGAGAAGAGCTTGTGAAATGGGACTAAATTGGTACTATCCTTTTCCTTTGCCTTATCAGAGTTCTTTGGATTCCCATTCGTGCCAGAACTACTCTCCCCATCTTTTTCCAGGACATGAACTCTTGATGTGGAGGACTCACTCATTTCTTTACTTCCATCATTTAGGCCATTATCCCTAGCCATGTTACAAAATCAGAGATTGTTATTCGACTTTCCACAGCTTTAATCTATCCAAGAAACTAAGAAATTCAAAATTGATACCAAAGATTAAACAAATTATAATTGAGAATTATACAGTCTCTAAACTACTATGCATGCATAGAGAACAACAGAGAACTAGCTATTATAATAATTGATAAGGGGCTATTTTGGACTTTAGATATCTTCAATCCAATACCAGTTCAAAACATGTTCAAAACAATCAAGAAAAATTCAATTGATGATTAGTCTATATTTTTCTTAATTTGCAGCTCTCGTTCCTGAACCGAATATGATTGGATTTTACCTTTTCATGGACAAATCTAAACGATTACATATAGGAC
Organism: Panax notoginseng; assembly: GCA_016801055.1. Lineage (NCBI taxonomy): Eukaryota > Viridiplantae > Streptophyta > Magnoliopsida > Apiales > Araliaceae > Panax > Panax notoginseng. The sequence goes on along the minus strand of CM029014.1, from coordinate 119,726,697 downwards.
AATAACAAAGACAAAGACAAAAAAGAATTTAATTGTCCTCCTATATTAAATGAAAAACTGGAGATCAACACTATCAGCTATACAGAAAAATCCAGATTTATGATACTGATATCCGTAAGACATCATTTAAGACTGCCCATTACCATTAAACACATGCATACAAACAAGATCTCAAATGTGACAGCGTGTATGTGACACAGAAAACCATGCCAATCATCATTCAAATAACTAAGAGATATTATGCTTGTATATAAAGGTAAGATCCTTTTTAGTTGTTCAAGGAATGAAAAAATGTCGAGCATAAGGAGTTGAAGTCCTTGGGATGTTGGGGTTAAGTTTGAATATTTAGGAATTTAGAAACTAAATTTTGTTTGCCAAATAATATTCGAGGGCACTACTGCACCATGAGGCTTCTGTCCTGGGAATTACATAATGGGTAACAATATATAAAACATGTGGATTTTCTAGGTCATTCTGTACCTGCCACTCTCCTTGGCTATGTGAATGACTTCCAAACTCCTTGTTTTTACCAAAAGCATCTGCAGAAACTTGTCCACGTATCTCATTCCCCTGTCTAGGTACAATATTCAAGGTAGGTCGGGTAGACAAATGTGAGGATTGAAAAGGGGAAGACTGTATCCCGATAGTAGAATTTTCCAGAAGATTCTCCCAAGATGGAAAGTCAAGGTATTTCTGGGGATCATAAGTTAAACCAGCTTCAAAACTATCTTTAACTTTATCTCCTTGGGCGAGTGTGACAAAGTCCATCTCTGGAATATCTTGAAACTTTCCTTCGTAATCATCTGGTAATAGTTGGATACAATACCATTTGTTTAGAAGTACAGTGTGATGAAAATAGATCGTAGCAATCACAAAGCATTTCACTGATAAAAACAAAAAAAGAAGTAGAAATATATTACTTGAGAGAACTGGATAATAAGGGGCAGAGAGTGCATCATCCATTTTTTCCGTCCCAGGCTGTTGTAACTCAAGAAAAGAGTGGAATCTAGAGCTTGAGTGGTGATTACATACCGTAGAAAATCTTGTCTGTTGTGAATGATGTAGAGAAACCATTTTTAAGCAGCATATTTACAACACACAAGGTAATGTTGAATTTTTATGTGTTAACATTAAATGTTAGTAAATATATTTTAAATAATCATGCACACTTTCTCTAGAAACACAACTAATCAACAAATATAGGATGCATGTTCGAAGTGGCCACTAAATGTTATAAAGTTCCAATATACCTTAGTTTCCTGAATCTCTGAGACAACATTCAGCAACCTACGGTATTGATCTCTTGCCTCAGGATACTGAACCATGGACTTCAACCTAGCAAGGGCTTTTTGCAGCCTTTCCTCCGTTTTCTTTCTGCCTTCTTTTAAGAAATTATAGTCATCCTCCTTTGAAGTGTCTTGCATGCTAGGACCCTCAGGAAGTGCCTCTGGCTTGAATCCGCTCAAACCTCTCCTTTTCCCTCTCCATCATAAAATTACCTTGTCTAGTATTCCCACAGACCCGATAATCTTTCTATAATTCTTCCTCACCTGGTGCCCTCTTACATGGGCCTTTTAAAAAATTAAGTCTGAGAGTTAGAATACTATAGGTCAACCTGATTGAAAAGATATGGATAATGATGTTGGCTAAGGATAAAGTTATAGTAGATCAATAAAAAAATAAAATACAGGAGTCGTGAACAGATGAGAAGGAAGGGAAAAGTTGTATCACACCTGAATTTTAACAACTCGTTGCCGGAGTATCAAAAATTCTTTTCTGCCTTTATAACTACGGCGTAGCAGCAGCGTGCACTGGCTCATCTTGATGTCCTGCTCTATTTGTCTTGACAGCAAAAAGTGAAAGAGCACGCTCATCTGACATTCCATACTCACCATCACCATACTCTTTTAGCTGCTTCTTTTAGAATAACTGTACCCTGAAGACTTGATGAATGCGAGCAGCAGCTTGAGTAGCATTACATACAACAGCTAATGAATCCTTCAATGACAGTCCTTGTTGAAAGTTCCCATCACCGATATATAACCCACTTGAGAAGTGGATAATCACTAGCTGACCCAACTGGAGCAAACCAAGATGAGTAGACCTATGTTACATGGATAATGACTAGCTGGCCCAACTATAGATAAGTGGACAACTAGTAAAGTTGTATACTTCTTAACACCTATGTTACATGAACTCAAAGTACTTGTGTAAGAGTATTTTCTTATTTTTTGTACATATATGCTTACACTATTGCTTCTTAACCACCAGCTTATGGCTTTGACACTCAACAGTAACAGGATCTTCAACAGTTAGCTTATGGCTTTGACACTTAATGCGTGCCTTGTTTATATGAACACGAACATAAGCTTTAAGACCAGCACATGACAAAGCAATGTGATTATCCAGATTTACAATCTTCCTGACAGATCTGCAGAGGAGACGAAATATTATAGTCAGAAAACTGTACATTATATGTAAGATATGTTAAAGAGCACACGAAATGAGCTGCTATCATACCATGATACTAGACATGTCTAGTCGAGATAAGGACTAGTATAAGTGATAATCAGCATTAGAAAACTAAACAAGTCTTAGGCTTACCTCTTTTAGGAATATGTAATTAGCATATTCTTTAGCATACAAGTAACACTATTTCTTTACTCTTACAGCATTCAAATGAAGCCACCAAATTTTTTCAAGGGCTCACAGTGTGATAACCATTACTAATTAGGCATGATAAACAACAAAAACTATTAAAAACAAAGAGAAAAAGCATAGCTTTCTAAACTAGGCATGAATCCCAAGAGCTATACCAATATCATGCAATACTTAACATCTATAAGTAATTAAAATTTTCATCCATTATCCATCCATATGACTCATATGACCCCATGAAAACATGCTTCCAAGTTAGTGATTACTAGTTACAAGCAGTGTGAGCACCATTCATAGTCAGGTCGTGTATGAATATAAAAAAGTGATTTTTTTTTGTTTGCAAGGCAATTCCAAAAGGGAATCCCAGTAACACCATTTTGATTCATTATAAAAACAAAACTCTAACTTGTGCAAATAAATTTTTCCTTCATTCCTAGGAACCCAAAAACCTTTGCTTTCAATCTAGTAAATCTAAGCTTCAGTCTTCAGATATCCCGCACGCACAATTTGAAAGTTATGCAAAACCCCTAAATCAAAAAGCATAACCTGGAGAAAGGAAAGCAACAATACACATATTTAAACAAACAGAATAAAAGGAAAGGGGACCTGGAGTCTTGAAGCTTAACAGTAGACTTCTTCTCAACGCCGAGAACGATGGTATCAGTGCCTCTAACGCCGACGGCGGCGCTACCTTTACGGACGACTTCGAGCGCATATTCAACCTGGAAAAGATGGCCATCTGGCTAAAAAGACCGTGATAGCTCTGTCGTATCTCGCCATTTTACTCTTTATATGTCTGTCGGTGGATTCTTTTTCTTTGATCTGCTTTCTCTGTGTTGTGTTGCGAGGAGAGAGAAGACTAAAAAGGGAGTGAGAAGACAATCTCATTTTTAATTTCAATTTTTCACGCCTGTCCGATTTATTTTAAGCTTCGGGTTTTTGGCATAGATAACGTTTTTTAAAAAAAAAAAACGTTATCTATTTAAAGTTAAAAATTATCCTTATATATAGATAATATTTTTTTATATGTATCTATAACGTTTTATTAGAAAATGTTATGAAAAAAAATACTACAATATTTTTTATAAAAATATTGTTATTTAAGTGTTATCTATTTACTGTTTTGTACTAGTGGGTTGTGTTTAGTTTGGACTGACACCCCCAAATTCGGGTTTCCTAACCTCGAATTCATTGTTCACTATACTCAATAACAAACATACTTTCTAACTAATGCGGAAGAATAAACGTAACAATCCAGAATTTTAATTGTAATTTTTAAATATTTATTGAATTATATAAATATTTATTGAATTATATAAATATTTAATGGATATGTTTATTGTTGAATAAATATTTGTTTAAATTGATTTTATTTAATTTGGTTAATTATTTGTTAAATAAATAATTAAGGAGTTAAGAAAATTAATTACTGTAAGATAATATTCTAATTTAGTTTAATAATTTTATTAGAGAGTTGATATGGATTAAATGGATTATTATAATGTCTTAATTTAATTTGTTAAATTGTGACCATAAATTAAATTATAAAAGGAGTTATTTAAATAAATTAAATTATAAAAAGAGTTATTAAAATAAATTAAAGGAGTTTAATTTGGTTTTGTCAAACAAGGCTTAAAGATATTAAGTCTTTAATTTTTAAAGAGTTTTGCCAAATGGAGCCTTTTAGCCTTTGGATTTTTGAATTTTAAATTATAATAATATAAATTAAATAAATAAAATATAAATAATATATAATAATTTTGGTAACCGCTGATTTAATAAGGTTATTAGTAGCGTCGATTTTAGATGTTTGAAAATCGTACGTTGGTTTTGTTTAATTTACGTAAACTGTATTTGGCCTAAAGCCTAAGCCTAAGCCTGAGAAGAAAATTACAAAGAAAAGGAAAGAAGGTTTTCAAAGAGAATTTGAGAGAGACTAGAGAGAGATTGAGAGAAAGTTCTGAGTTTTTCAAGCGATTCTCAATGGTTAGCAAGGAGTTTCAAAGCAAGAAAAGGTATTCTTCCAACACTTTAATATTATATACATGATGTTCTATGTTCACGAGTTTTTATACTTGTTGTGAATTCAAAATTTCTGTAATTATTGTTATACAACTGAACTATGGTGATTATATGGGTTTGTGATGTTAAAACTAGTGTTTAGACAAGAATTATTATGTTAATTACGTTTAAAAGAAAGAGAAACTATTTTTAAGTGTATATTCATATACATGGCTTATGACAGTAACAAATTTGGTGGTTAAATTGTATACGAATTTGTGAAATTGAACGGGAATAAGTTAAATTGTTAGGAAATAAAAAGAACGTAGTTCAAAGGAATCAATTTGGGGTATAATTGTGGAATTACAATTAATTTTGTCAAATAATGTCAAACATGGAGTTTTGGTTTTAAAATATGGCATTCAAGGATTTAATCTTTCTGAAATTATTGTTTAATTATTTTTAAATTTGGTATATGTATGATGGGTAAAGGTTATGTGTAAATTCCGTAAGTTATACATGTTAAATTAGCTGCTAAATAGACATAATTTAGCTTTGTTCTGTTGTTCGTGTTGGGTTCTGTAAGCTCGGAGCCTCAGCACTAAATATCGCGCCCTAGCTCTAGAATTCGCGCCTCAGGGCCAAAGTCAGAGACGAAGCCGCGACTTTCGTGCCGCAGTGCCGACCCATGGAATGGGCTTCGTGCCGTAGCACCACTACCGCGCCGCAGCGCCACTACCGCGCCACAGCATTACCCACAGTACAAACTGTGATGCCGCAACACTGGTTAACAGTAGGGCCAAGAATGAGTTTTCTTTTACACAAATTCTGTAAATGCTAATATAATGTAATATTATATCTGTTAAAAATGTAATTGTGTTAGTATGGTATTATAATGCTATGAATAAGCATATTATTATACTTAACGATTGTTATTATTATTTTATTCATGTAACTTGATTATGTGGTTCAAAATTAAGACATGCATGAATAGGTACTTATTTGTATACAAGTATCTGTAGTGACTAATTGTATCCTAATGATATGTGATTAGGATATTGTGAATCAAATTATTACGATTTAGCCTACACGCAAGGCAAGTTTTCTAACTCTACACTTTCGTTGAGCTAGTTCTATTGTAACATTGTGCAAGTTCCCTAGACCTTATTCTTATATTGAGCAAGTTTATTGTTTCTAGTTCGATTACAATTATGTAAGTTTCTTAACTTCTTTCATTTTGTGTATTGAACGCAAGTATCTTATCCTTAACTTGTTATTTAACATGCAAGTTTCTAAATTCTGATGGACTAATGTTGAACAAGTTTTATCATTCAATTACTATTTATTATGCATGCTCCATACTAAATTTTAAATAATATTTCTAACCTTAGATTAATATTGTTCAAGCAAGGTATGTTATGTTATTCAATACTTATGCTATTAGATTATTCCTAAAGCATGACATTAGCATACAATGTTGATTCACTTACGATTTATTCTATAGCATAATATTATTACCCTTTTTATTCAACTAATCCTTAGTTGATGTTCGTTGAATTCCAAATTATCTTGAAACGTATCCAAACCAAACTTACTTTGGGATGGACTTGTATTCTAGATACTGAGATGAACAACCCTATTATTAGGGGATTATTTACGCATAGCGTTGAAATATTTGTGCACAATACATTGTACGAAGAGCTGATCCCCCTAAGTACGAGGAGTCCCTATAGTCTTATGACTGTTAAAATTTAAGTTGAAAGATTACTTATAACTATGGACATAGTTCGTGGTCTTATGACCCTTAGATATATGATTCAAATTTTGATTATCATTGATAGAACCTATTGTTCAGTTCTATTGAGCCTATTATATGGCAATTGTTGTAAAGTTTTATTCATTATTTTTTCAAGTGGGCATTGTTTGCTCACTCTTGCTTATATAAATATTATAGCTAAAGTTGAGAAGGTCGATGTACTTAGCACCTGTAAAGGGAAAAGAAAGATGAACAAGTATTGAAGACTTGTAATCATATTGACATTTTGTTGTCAGACTTTATTTTTATTAATGTAATGAAGTGATTTAATTTTTTGCATATGAATGTTTGTATTTAAAGGTTAGATAACCTGAGAGATTTTTTATTAATGTAATCCTTTAATGGAAAGGTTTATTATCTAATTTTATTATTATTGGGTAGTTAGATATGAATGTTTTTATTAAGTGAACACCAAATCTTAAGAGAATGAAATACCGGGATTTGGGGGTGTCACAAGTTGGTATCAAAGCTTTAGGTTATGAACCTTAGGTGGGGGGAAAACCTTTGAAAAGATTGTGGTGATAAACTCTTATCGAGTTTTAAGGGAAAAGTAATAAAACACTTATATGCTTATGTGATTACAACTTATGTGCTCGTGAGTGTCAAGTAGTAACAAGTAATAATTAAAACTTAAAAATTCTTGTGTCAAGATGACTACTGTAGGAGAATCCAGTCAGCCTAGGGAGGAATGATCCCAGATGCCTAGAGAGGAGGAGCCTCGTGACATTCAGGTGGTTTAGGAACAACTACTTCCACGGGAGTCAACTCCGTTGGTCACAGTGGTTGAGCAAGAGGGTTTACCTGAGGAGGATGATGATGTGGAAACGGATAAGGAGGATCCCGTGGAGCTGCCACAGTCGAATGAGGATGACGAGGACGAGGAGGAAGAGATTCCATTGAACTCGATCGCTGCTCGTATGTACGATGAAGTTTACGACCGTAATGTGGAACTTCTGGATACCGTCGAGGAGTTGGAAGAAATAGTAGTTGAACAACAGATCTCGATGGCACATAAGGACGACGAGATCCAGGATCGAGAGCAACGTCTGAATAATATCAAAGAGAAGATGGTCCGTACTGAAGGAGAGAATGAACAACTGACCGAGGAGATCGCAGAACTGAAGAACAAGCTGCAGGAAGAATCTACTAAGAGGGCAAGAGCCGAAGACGCGTACGAGGAAGCTTATCAACGAGCCGGGATAACAGAGAGAGACGCACAAGCAAAGAAGATGAAGATGGAGGAGATGAATAACGTATTCAACACCGTGATTAATCGAGCTCAAGATCTAGTCATGGGTTATCCAATTCAGTTCGAGACGCTGCTGCCGTCGATCGTAGAACAATGTTCCAAAATATAGAGGAAGAGCGTCGTAAGGATACGCAACATCTTAGTAGGACATCGTAAGGAATGTACCTGATATGTGATTAACAACTGTTAAATAATATGTAAATCCCAAGTGTTATGTAACCTATGGGATATGATGATGATGTTATCCTGGAACATTAGTAGTTCAGGAAAGTAATGTAAGTAGCAGTGATGTTATTGTTTTTATATTTTCAAAAAAATTATGAATGAATAAAAGTTATTATTTTATTTTATTCAAAGTGTTATGTTTTATGTGATGATTTCTTTTATGGAGTGCAAGTTAAGTAAAAAATACTTAAAAGAGTTGAGTAATAATCTAATGGGTGTATTTTAACAGAAAATGCATCCAAGACGTCAACCCCGGCAAAGAACCGCTGAGGGAACTACCAATAATGACAACGCCAAAGCTAACCCCGTTCAGCAGCTAGTGACGTTACTGACGGGTGCATTACAGAATCAACCATAGAATCAGGTTATAACTTTTAAGGATTTCAAGGCGGTTGGACCACCAAAATTCTATGGGTCCATGAATCCAGTTGAGGCACAGACCTGGATCATGGAGATAGAGAAAGTGTTCGATGTAGCGAGAGTAGGGGAGGATCAGATGACTGCTTTTGCAACATTCATGTTGAAAGCAAAGGCTAGTTATTGGTGGAAGGCCAATAAAACGCGAGGAGGATAAGGGGTGATGACTTGGGATAGGTTTAAGAAGAAATTCTTCGAGACTTATTTTCTAGAGAGTTTAAAGAGTCAGATGGAGGTGCAGTTTTTAGAACTGAAGTAGGGATCAATGACGGTATCGGAGTATGTCGCAAAATTTAACGATTTAGAGAGGTTTGCGCCATATCAAGTTAGCACAGATGAACGCAAGGCTAAAAGGTTTGAACATGGACTGAAACCCTAGTTATACAGTAGGGTCTCCCTGTTCCAGCTAAAGACATTTACAGCAATAATGGAGAAGTCAATTCTCACTGAAGGTGGAGGCGAGGCAGTAACAAAGTTTAATCAAGAACAGAAAAAGAAGAAGAATGAAGTGGAGGTTAAGAATGGTGGTGGTGGTAGTGGAAATGGTACCAATAACCTGAAAAGAAAATGGAAAGGAAATGTGAGTGCTAGAAATCAGCAAGGTAACCGACTGAATAAGAAGTTCGAAGCATGTGCTACATGCGGTGTGACACTCCCAAATCCTGGTACTCTATTTCCTCAAGATTTGGTGTTCACGTAATCAAAACATTCATTTCTAACTACCCAATTATAATAAAATTGAATAAATAAAACCTGCCCATACAGGATTAAATCCCAGGTTATCTAACCTTTACAAACATTCATTCATTCATGCGGAATAATTAAAATAACATTCATTACAATCTTTAAACAAGTCTGAAAATAAACTATTCAATCTATTACAGGTCTTCAGCAATGTTTCATCTTTCCTTTCCCTTTACTGGTGCTAGGTACATCACCAGTTTCAATCTTAGCTGTAAGAAAGTTTACAGGCAAGAGTGAGCAAACAAAGCCCACTTGAAATAATAATAGATAAATCATTTAACTTTACATCATTTGCCAATATTAGGTTTAATAGAACTGAACAATAAATTCTATTACTTTCTAAAAACTTTAATCAATTACTGAGGGTCTAATGACCACGAATCATGTCCACAGTTATAAGTAATCTTTCAACCTAAACTTTAACAGTCATAAGACTGTAAGGACTTCATGTACTTAGGGGGATCAACTCTTCGTACAATGTATTGTGCACAACCATTTCAACGCTAAGCGTAAACCTCTATTAAAAGAGTTGTTCATCTCAGTATTTAGAATACAAGTCCGCACCAAAGTAAGTTTGGTTTGGATAAGCTTTCAAGGAAATTTGGAATTTAACGAACATCAACTAAGGAGTAGTTGAATAAGACCAATAACACTATACTATAGAATAATAATGATTGAATCAATCATAGTAAACTAAAGTCATGCATTAAGAATAATCTAATAGCATACAATTTGAATAACTATAGCATACCTTGCTTGAACAATACTAAGCCAAGGTTAATTAGAATTGAATACTAAACATGCATAGCAATTTATTTATGCATGCTAAACAACAAGTGTAATACAAGAATAATTTGTTCAACATCAAACCAAAGTTTAGACAGCTTGCATCATTATAAGGTAATCGAATTGAAAACAATAATTAGTTCAATAAGATAAAGGATTAGAAATCTTGCATCGACATGAGTAACTAAATACAATGACCTACTCAATAATAGACAATCTCGCTCTACGAAAATGTAGAGGTAGCAACTTGCAACAATTGTAATTGAATTTGAAAACAATAATGTACCAAATGAATTTAAACTCGCACAATGAAGTTTTGAGTTAGAGAACTTGCCTTGTTCGTAGGCTAAACCGAATCAATTTGAATCACAATATCCTATATACATATGTCATCGTGACATAATTAGTCATTAACACATAACTAATACATTCATCGTGTAGGTTAAACAATCACTACTCACGTTCACCAAAGGTCCTACACATATCATATGTATTGACAATACACATTAGTTATACTAACATTAGATTCATATAGCTTACTAACAAAATCGCATCTTTTCATGAACATCACTATTTAGCTTTATTACAACTACTTAAGTGATCATGCCATTGCACTATATACACATTAACAACTTGATACAGCATCCTATTACATGTCTAACATGTTATCATTAGGTTATACTAATATACAAAGGATTGCACTTGCATCTGCGCATTCCGACGCCTTCCGATGGCCTCCAAATACACAATAGTCCTAAAGATAGCTGTTTTGACCCTTCATAATGATTTCAAATTGAAACACTTAAAGAATAAAATTTATAGGCCTATTCGTCCTCGTTCCGAATCATCTTGAATCGTATCAATCAGAGTTCGTATGAAAAAGTTATACTCATTTTAGTAAACTACGTCCGGTCAGTTTTTTTTTTCAAAATTTTGGCTTGACAGAACACCCCCCCCCCCCCCGCCGGGGCGGGGGTTTTTGCACTAGGGGGCCCGCCGGGGCGGGGGTCACTGCTGCGATTATGCGATTTTAGCTCTAGAACACAACGAAAAGCCAAATTAGGCCTCCAAACTCCTTTCTAACAACCATACCAAACTACCCAATGAGTAAATAGGTTTACATAAACATAATCTAATACTTTCTAACGCGTTTCTAGTCATCTAAACAACATAAACATCAAATTTACAACACCCGATTTCAATGTTTTTGGCAAAACTCCATTGTTGACAATTTTTAATGAAAATCAAGACTGTGATTTTGTTTTTCAATAAAAACAGAAATTTCAAAACATCATAGTTATGATTATACATACTTTATCAATTTCCATAATCAATTTATCAATTGAACAACTACTTAAACCTTAATTTCTATTGTAAACTAAGCCATGTTCATATATATTCATATAAACTCACTGTAATATGGGTTTCTTCACAAATTACATACATACATGAATTAATTGACTATTCCTATATATAACTTATGAAAAACAATTTTTATAACAAATAATTTAACATGCAAAACCATATACCACACACAATTTATTCTTCACAAAAATTTTTCAGAGAATTTTTTTTGGAAGAGAAGACAACTAAAACTTTTGAAAAATAAAAGGGTTTAGATGATACCTTGTATCCTAGAAGATGATAACTTTGTTTAAGAAGATGATAACAAGACTTCTTTTCCCTCAATTCTTGTCACAATTTCTCTAGGATTATCTCAATTTTTCTCTGTATTCTTCTTCTTCTCCTCTCTTCTTCTTCCGAGTCTTTCTCCTAACTCTATTCTAACTTACGTACTAACAAAAAGATATAATGCATACTAATAATAATATAGGTATTAAGTATATAATATTAATATATGTATAACTGACATCAGTTATCTAACTTTTTTAAAAATCAAAAGCCCTAAGGCTTGTTTGGCTAACATAATAAAAATAACTCATTAACTCTTACACCTTGTTTGGTAAACCTAATTAAAATAAATCAATTAATCCTTATACCTTGATTGGTAAAACACCATTAAATTAAAGACTTAATATGCATTAAAACTTGTTTGGCCAAAACTAAATTAAAGTCCTTTAATTTATTTTAATAACTCCTTTATAGCAAGGTTATTAGTCACACTTTATTTAATTAAATAAATAAAATATTAATCCATTAAATTACTTTAATCACATAAATAATTATAATTTCTTTTACAATTATAACTTCATTTAATCAACTAATATTTAAAACTACAATTTCTCATTTAAAATATTATTATTTATTTAAAATCATTATAAGCTCTTTAGCTTATTAAATTAATAATTATTATAAAATCTCATAACAACTAATTTATTTAGCTCCTTAATTAATTACACAACAAATAATTAATTAAATCACATCAATTCAAATTGCCATATAATTAAATAAATATTTAATATTGCCAATAAATATTTAATATTTACTATTTAATTATTTATCTGATTATTTATTCAACAAATAATTAAATACACCACATCACTCAAATTGAACAATTAATTATTCAATCAATAAACCTATCCATTAAATATTTATATAAATCAATAAATATTTATTATAACACTTTAAAATTATAGAATGTTACATGCGGGAAGTTTCACAAGGGTATATGCTTAATGGGAAAACAAGTATGCTTTAACTGTGGCCAGAAGGGTCACATCGCCCCAAATTGCAATCAACCCACGAAGAACGTTTGCTTCACGTGCAGGTCTAAGGATCGCTTTACTCGTGAGTATCCTAAGAAGAAAGCTGGGGAGACAATAGGAAGCAAGGGAGGTAGTAGTGGAAGTACATAGGCCATTGCTAGACCAACGACATCAAACAAACCCACAGCCAGAACCTTTAACATGACTGTGCAAGATGTTATGCAATCAAAGGATGTTGTGTCAGTTAGTATCCCAATCAATGATATTGATGCTTATGTATTATTTGATTCGGGTACTACTTGCTCATTTATATCTGATGAATTTTCTAAGAGGTTAGGATTGCCTAGTGAAGATTTGAAATTCCCTTTAAACATAAAAATTGTGAATAAGGAAGTAATTCCTGTTAAGTTCGTATACAATAATTGTAGGGTGAATATTATGGGAAATGTCATGATGGTAGATTTAATTTTGATAAAAGTTGGAGAGTTTGATGTTATTTTGGGAATGGATTGGCTGTTCAATTATAGAGTGATAATTGATTGCCAAAAGAAATGTGTAAACCTTATGACTCCGTCAAAGGTTGTGTTTTATGGTAGCAAATCGCCTAGACATGCGAGATGTCAGACAATTATGCAGGCCAAGAAATTGTTGAGTCAAGGCTGTGTGGGTTATTTAGCTTACACAGTCGATACTCAGAAGATGGGTGTGAAACTAGAAGAGATACCAGTAGTTAGGGAATTTGTAGATGTGTTTTCGGAGGATTTGCCAGGACTTTTGCCTGACAGAGAGATTGAGTTCATGATCGATTTAGTGCCAGGAACCGCCCCGATATCAAAGTCCTTGTATAGGATGGCTCCGGTAGAGATGAAAGAACTAATGGGTCAACTGCAAGAACTGTTAGACAAGAAGTATATTCAACCAAGCGTATCACCGTGGGGAGCGCCGATATTATTCGTGAAGAAGAAGGATGGGTCAATGCGACTTTGCATTGATTATAGGGAATTAAACAAAGTCACTATTAAGAACAAATATTCGTTGCCAAGAATAGATGACTTGTTTTATCAATTGAAGGGTGCTAAATACTTCTCAAAAATAGATTTGAGAAGTGGGTATCACCAATTGAAAGAAAGAAAGGAGGATGTACCTAGAATGGCATTCAGAACTCGGTATGGACATTACAAGTTTCTGGTGATGTCTTTTGGTTTGACCAATGCCCCTGCTGCATTCATGGATTTGATGAACATGGTGTTTAAACCATTCTTAGACAAGTTTGTGGTGGTATTTATCGACGACATTCTGGTGTACTCCAAATCTCAAGAAGAACACGTGGAACATTTACGTGTGACGTTGGAAACCCTAAGAAAGGAAAACTTGTACGCGAAATTCTCTAAGTGTGAATTTTGGCTAGATCGTGCACAATTTCTTGGGCATGTGATTAACAAAGATGGGATTTCAGTGGATCCATCAAAAGTTGAAGCCGTAATCAATTGGGAACAACCAAGAACACCTTCGGAGGTGAGGAGTTTCTTGGAACTGGTCAGTTATTGTACACGATTTATTCAAGATTTTTCCAAGATAGCCACTCCGTTAACAAATTTGACAAGGAAAGCTGTAAAGTTTGTGTGGACAGAGAAGTGTGAAGAAAGTTTTCAAGACTTGAAGAAGAAGTTGAGTGTGGCACCTGTGTTGTCATTACCATATAATACAGGAAACTTTGTGGTGTATAGTGATGCCTCAGATAAAGGATTGGGTTATGTTCTTATGAAGAACAACAAAGTTATTGCATATGCATCAAGACAACTGAAGGACTACGAGAAAGGGTATCCGACTCATGATTTAGAGTTGGCTGCAGTAGTATTTGCTCTGAAGATATGGAGACACTATCTCTATAGAGAGAAATGTGAGATTAACACAGACCATAAGAGTCTGAAGTATATTTTCACTCAGAAGGACCTGAACATGCGTCAAAGAAGATGGATGGAATTGATAAAAGATTACGATTGTGAGATCTTTTATCATCTAGGCAAAGCGAATGTGGTTGAAGATGCTTTAAGCAGGAAGAGAAGGGAAAAGTTAATGATGATAACCACTCAGGAGGAGCTTATTTCAACAATGACAAAGCTAGAGTTGGAAATAAAATTTCCAAAGGAATTCGATGAACGACTATTCCAAATAGAAACTAGTCCCACCTTGGTGGAAAAAGTTAAGAATGCTCAACTACAAGATGAAGAATGTGGGAAAATCAAAGGGAAAGTGGCTGAGCGTAGTGATGCGAAATACAAGATCGATGTCGAAGGATTACTAAGGTTCGAGGGAAGAATTTGGGTTATAGCAGTACTAGAGATTAAAGAAGAAATCTTGACTGAAGCTAATAATTCAAGATACTCGATTCATCCAGGAAGTACGAAGATGTATCAAGATTTACGACGTCATTTTTGGTGGCCAAACATGCAAAGAGATGTCGCAGAATGTGTCGCAAAATGCTTGACATGTCAAAGAGTCAAGGCCAAATATCAAAGACCAAGCGGATTACTTCAACCGTTGGAAATACCGAAATAGAAGTGGGAACACATCACAATGGATTTTGTGGTGGGTCTTCCAACTACTCAAACAGGATGCAATGCGATTTGGGTGATAGTGGACAGACTGACAAAATCAGCACACTTTTTGCTAATAAAGATTAGGTTCAATCTAGATCAGTTGGCAAGGTTGTATGTTAAGGAGATCGTTTCGAGGCATGAAGTGCCAGTGTCAGATAGAGATTCGCAAATCACGTCAAACTTCTAGAAGATATTACAAGAATGTATGGGAACACAGTTGCGAATGAGTATGGCATTCCATCCGCAAATAGATGGGCAAAGCGAACGAACAATTCAGACGTTGGAAGATATGCTGAGAGCGTGCATCATGGATTTCAAAGGGAGCTGGGATGAACATTTACCATTGGTGGAATTTGCCTACAACAACAGTTACCACGCAAGCATCGGCATGCCTCCTTACGAAGCATTATACGACAGGAAGTGCAGAACTCAACTATGCTGGGATGAAGTCGGTGAATGCCAACTATTAGGACCAGAACTAATTCAACAAACTGCTGAGGTTATCAAACTCATCAGAACAAGATTGGTAGCTGCTCAAGACATACAAAAGAAATATGATGATCAACACAGACAAGATCGTGCATTCGACATAGAAAATTACGTGTTCTTAAAAGTTTCTCCTTGGAAAGGAAAAATTTGTTTCGGTAAAAAGGGAAAGCTAAGCCCGAGGTTTATTGGACCCTTCGAAGTGTTGCGAAGAGTAGGAGAAGTGGCTTACGAGGTAGCTTTACCTCTAGAGTTGGAAAACGTTCACAATATTTTTCATGTTTCGGTGTTACGACCGTATAAATTCGATTACAAGCACGTGATCGAGTACGAACCATTGCAGTTTGATAAGGACTTGTCCTATGAAGAGATTCCTATCTAGATAGTTGACATGAAAGAACAGGTGCTCAGGAATAAAGTAATACCTTCTGTGAAGGTGATATGGAGGAACCACAATGCTGAAGAAGCAACGTGGGAACTCAAAGATAAAATGATGAAAGATTATCTTGAGTTATTTGTTTAATTTGTGTCTTCGATTCTGGGGACATACTCTTTGTAAGTAGGGAAGAATGTGACGAATGATTTGTTTGAGTTGTGACTCTGGGGACAGAATCCTTGTAAGGAGGGAAGGCTGTAACAATCTAGAATTTTAATTATAATTTTTAAATATATATTGAATTATATAAATATTTAATGGATGTGTTTATTGTTGAATAAATATTTGTTTAAATTGATTTGATTTGATTTGGTTAATTATTTGTTAAATAAATAATTAAGTAGTTAAGAAAATTAATTACTATGAGATAATATTCTAATTTAATAATTTAATTAGAGAGTTGATAGGGATTAAATGGATTATTATAATGACTTAATTTAATTTGGTAAATTAAGTGTGACCATAAATTAATTTATAAAAGGAGTTATTGTAACAACCCGATATTTTCTACATAAATAAATAAGAAATTTTGCGTAAATTTTTTTTTTTATATATTAAGGATGAGGACTTGTACAAGATAATATATATATATATATATATATATATATATATATATATATATATATATATATATATATATATGTATTTATGTGGTAAATAAAAATATATTTATTACATAAATGTTTACAAATAATTTTATTTTAGAATTATTGATTTTATAAAGTACATTCTTATAATAATTAATTTTATATTAGAAATATTTTTATTAATTATTTTTCATAAAAATATAGTCATATATTATTTAAATAATATATGGAGTGATTTTTAGAATAAATATAATAATTATTTTATTACATGAATTTTTAGTACAAGTAATTAAGTTAATTATTTTACCTTAATTAATAAGGTTAAATATGAAGAATAAATCAGATATGGAATTCAAACCCTAATTTTAGATTATTGTCAAGGTATGAGAATAATAATATAATATTAATTATATTTTGATTTTTCAGTGCTATGAATATGTACTGTATTTTCGTACTGTTGATGGTTGGTCAATTATGGTATATTGATCAAACCCTAGCATTAATTGATTTAACCCTATTTATCAATTTAAATGGGAAATTCAAGATTATTTAATATCTGTGTTATATGATATGTGTTATGTGTTACTTCGTGTTATGCTAATTAGGAGACCCTAATTATAAATTTAAAACCTAATTATAAATTGGTAATCCTAATTATCAAAATCGTAAACCCTAATTGTTATTTTAGCAATGTTAATGATAATTATATGATATTAAACCCTAATGTTCCTGTATAAAGTAATTAGAAGATTAATCATAATTAGAAAATCCTAATTTCAAATTTTAGAAACTAAAATTTATTTAATCTTTATTTAATTTTATTTTTGGAGTAAACCCTAAAATAGAAATCCTAGATTTTTGTTAAAATGGTCCAAACCCTAACCCAAACCCTAAACCCTAAGGGTTTGGCAAATTTCTTGGTTGCCATTAAAATGATTTACCAATTTACCATTTTGCCCCTAATGCATTATTTTGGCTAACAAATAGGTTTTGACAATAGGTTGAGTGGTTGAACCACTTCAACCACCCCATGTGCTCTTCAATCACAGCAACAAGTCACCTAGCTCAGCCATTCATGCATCATATTTGTCTATTTAAGAATTGAAGGAGAGAGAAAATGCATTTGTTCACTAAATTTTGTCCAACACTTAACCAATCTTCTCTCCCACTAGAACCAATGAAAAACTATAGCATATCAGTCCCATAATCAAGCCCCACGTTTATCTGAACCAAATCAGAAACATAGAATCAAGAATTGCTCATTTAAAGGTATAAACAAACTCTCGAATTTCTGTCCAAAATCTGATTTTTGATGTTCTGATTAAGTGTTAAAATATGTTATATAAGGTGTCTAATGATGATCTGGGTTGCTAGATGTTAGATCCATAACATCTAGAGGCTTGGATTTGAAGATTTCCCAAATCTGGAAATTTATTTTTGTTGTTTCTGACAGTGAATGTCAGGTCCTATAGATCTAGTCCTGTTATGTGTTTTTGTGTTTTTAAGCTTTGATCTGGTAGTATGCTATAAGATCTTTGATCTGAAACTAGAATCAAAGTCAGATCGTAAGCCAGTAGAAAGTTATTAGTGGTCAAACCACGTTGACCGGCGTTGACTGGGCCTTTTCTGGGCAGCCCAGAAAGCCAAGAACAACATCTGACAAGATTTTTAACTGGCTAGATCTTTCATGTTTTTGTTGTTTGGTTTCTGTTGTTGTAACAAGTTTGTTGTTTGTTGTTTAGGCTGTATATTTAAGCTTACAAAACGTATAAATGAATAACATGATTCTTGTAGTGTACGGTCAAACCATGTAGGAAGATCACGATTTCCGTTTTCTGGGTAACCCAGAAAACGTATGATCGTGATTTCTGACATGGGTTGACCGGTTAAAATCTGGCGATTTAGTTATTGTTATGGTGCGTATATGTGATAGATCTCTTGTACTAAATGTTGTCTACACACTGAAGTTTATATATCACAAAAACAGTACACGATCAACATGTAGTGGAAGCCCGAAATTGCATGCTCGAACTGTTCTTCATTTCTGGGCAACCCAGAAATGAAGAACAGCCTCTGACAGCTTGTTCATGGGCCTAGATCTCGCTGGTTATGTGTTGTTTGGACATGTTTGTTGTTGAATCTTGTAGTCGTGCATTTGTACTACAATATCTGATTCATACCATTCCTAGAAACCTTTCGAGCTAAGAATTATCTTTGGTCAAATGTGGTACCTAGTAACCGGCAATGAAGTTCTGGGTTTTGGCCAAGAACATGAAGAACACCTATAGCGACGGTTCTGTCGCTATAGGTGGCCTTTAGCGACAGATAGCTTATTATTTTTTGGAAATTAATAAAAAAATAGAAAAAATTAGTTTTAAATTATTAAAAATACAAAATAAATTATAAAAAATTATTTTAAATTCCGAAAATTTGTTTTTTATTATTTTAAATATATTTCATAAATATTTAATATTTTTGAAATATTAAAATTATTTAATTTATTTAATTGTAATATTAAATTAATTATTTAAAAATGATTTTAATATTGGAAAAATCATTAAAAATTGTATTATGATATAAGAAAATATTTTAAGTTATTTTTAATGACTTTTAATATTTTGTGATAAATTTCATTAATATTTAAATATTAATGGTAAATAATTTATTTACTAAATGAATTAAATAAATTGATTAAAAATGATTTTATTATATTAAAAATCATTTTAAATAATAATAAGGTATTTAAAAATATTTTAAGTTATAAAATATAACTTTTAATATTTAAGGATAAATTTCCTTAATTAATTATTATTAATGATATTAAAGCTATTTAATAATTATATTAAATAATTTAGTTTAAAAATGATTTTAATGATATAATAATCATTTTAAATGAAAATAAAGTGTTTAAAGATATTTTAAGTTATAAAATATAACTTCTAATATTTAAAGGATAATTTCATTAATGAATTAATATTAATGATTGTTAAGTTATTATTAATAAATATTAAATTTATTTAATAATTATATTAAATAAATAGTTTAAAAATGGTTTTATTAAGTTAAAAATCATTTAAGAGGGATAGAAATGAATTAAAATATTTTAAGTTATGAATAATGACTTTTAATATTTTGATAAATAGAACATTAATACTTTGATAATAATGATAATTATTTAGAAATGATTTTAAATGTTTTAAAAATCATTTAAGGGTAATTTTAATACTTTAAAAGTATTTTAAGTTATTATAAATAACTTTAATATTTTAGAAATGATTTCATTAATAGTTTAATACTAATTAAATATTAATGATAATAGAATTGATTAGTATTTAAATCATTTTAATGTGATTCCGATGTTTGAAATTTCGTGATAAATTATAATAAATGTTTTAAAATTATATTAAGTCATTTAAAAATAATATGATTGATGCGTACTGATATTAAGTTACAGAATAGAGACTTAGACTCGATAAATACCCGATAAAGTTGTCGGTACACCGACATGTTTCAGAAATTGATCTTGTCTTAGATAATGTGATTAGATAAGTGATTATTTGTGATTCAATGGTTGTTAAATCTATGTGCCAATGTGATTAAGGTATGTGCTGACTGCAATAAGCAGTGTTATGTGTTATAGTATGTTGTTCTAATCGAACGAACGATCTTATTAATGTTAGGTCGTGAGATAAGCGATAGATCTTAATTACAAGTTGTAAACAGCGCTATAGGCAAGTATCTTACCCTTGCATTTTCTTTATGCAATGGACATGAGTAAGAATATTTACGAATGATATTATTACTGTACAGATTATTAACCTTATATTATATAAGCTCATTGATTATCAACATGTTATGTATATGGTAACTCAGATATATATATTCTATTCGTTAATTTCTAGAAATGGTTAAACAAGTGTCTCCACTTGGATAATCATTGTATTTAATCACATGTTGATATACGTTCGTCAATTACCCGTATATATATATATATATATATATATATATATATATATATATATGTTGAATTATAGATTATTGTTGAAACAAGATAAAACCTTTGATTTGGAACCCAGACAAGTATGAACATCCCTACACGGGAAAATTTTTATGCACCCAAGGTGGAACAGAGTGAACGATCCTATCGTTCTTTTAATGTAGTATTGATCAATGCAGGGCATAACGGGCTGATCACCCCCCGTGCCCGTAAGTTATGTCGGTTTACAGATGAATTTCTGTTTAACCTTTTCGAAAATGAAAACAATGTTCATGGCATGTCACCATAACCCCAATTATAGTCATTATATAGTTTCAAAGATTTGAAAGAGAGTTGATATGTTATTATTATCGGTTCAGAATACTTCACAACTATTGACTGGTTGTAGAAGAATAGTACAAAGAAAACATTTAAATCCTTTCGGCTTATATATATATAATTGCTATTACTTGCTGGGCAATTAAATGCTCATCCTTGCTTAAATTTAAATATTTTCAGTTAAGTGCGAACGACCAGAGAGCTTTGCTAAGAACAAAGGAAAAGGGAAGGTTGCTGAATGAACGAATCATGTTATGTAATAGTTTAATGATATTAAGACAATTATGATATATATTATCTATCATGGGTTGTAATGAATGTTTAAAGGTTACGTACTTGGGAGCTAGAATCTGATAATTATGTAAATTAAATTGATCTTTTATATTATTGTTATTATTATTAGTATTATGCCGCTCATAGAAATGGTATCGTGAAGATCCGAGTTCGGGTTTCAAGTACCCGAGTTTGGGGTCATCACAGGTTGGTATCAGAGCTTAGGGTTAAAAACCTTAGGTGGGTTAGACCTTAGGCTATAACCTTAGAACAGAGGGAAACGTTGAAAATATAAATAACTCATATAGAGTTTAAAAAGAGATGAATTGAATGAATTCGTCGTCAAACAAAATAAAATATAACTCATATAAAACTATTGTTTGCTGTGTGTATATACTATATACTAATCAAGATAGTTTATATGTATAGATGTCAGGTGAAAAAGGATTAGAATACCCACGGATCGTAAAGAAAGAGCCAATACCGAAGCCGATAGCTGACATAGAGGCTCACAATGAAAATAACTCAGAAGATGTGGTTATTGTGGAAAACATAGTACCAGATCCGGAGATAGTGGAATTGACAGATAGCGATTCAGACACTAAAGTTGAAGCTGATCAAGCATCAACAGAGGTGCAGAATCTGAAGAACAAGGTTTCTTCTCTGGAAAGGCTGTGGGAGATAGAAAAGCTGTTGAATAGTCAGTTGCGTTAAGCGTTAATAGAAATAATGGAAGGACAAGATAAGCTTAAAATCCAAATTGGTCAGATGGGAGCCACAAGTAACACATCGTGTGCAGCTCCGGACAAGAAGGGGAAAAGAAAGATAGAATACCATGACTTAGGAAAATCCAATAAGAAGAAATGGAAAAGAATTTGTTATCTGTGCGGTTATGAAGGACATACTACTCTGTACTGTCCTGACTACAAAAAAGGAGCATGTTATGTCTGTGGTATAGAAGGTCATCAGGCGAGAGAGTGTCCAAGGAAAAGGTGTAATAAATAGGTAGTATAGGTTCTGTTGTGTAGGTGTGTTTAATATAATATATATGATAAGTATGTCTGCTTAATGAAATGTTTTCAACTTTTGTATTAAGTCAAGACTGTAAATTCTGACTTTTGTGGTCATAAAGGGATAACTGAAGTTCAAAGCATTTTGTGCTATGTTATGTAAAATATTCGTAAAATGAATATTAATCTATGTTTGAGAAATGATGAAATAAGTTTAAAATATTAAACTTATGTGATAAGGTTTAGAATGTAAGATTAAAATTATGATTTTATTCAATCAGATAATGCCGCCAAGACGTCGAACTCGCAATCAAAGGGCAGAGGAATCTGTCAACAACGTTGAGGGACAACAACAACCAGATCTGATGCAGCAATTTGCGAAACATGTTAGCTCAGGCTATGCAACAGGGAATACCAGTCGCTGAAAACCAGTTGGACAACCGCTTAGCGAACTTCAAAGACTTTAAGGCTGTAGGACCACCGGAATTCAAAGGTACAACTGACCCTGTAGAAGCTCAAACTTGGGTTAAGGAAATTGAAAAAGCGTTTGTGGTAGCTAGGGTAGATGAGGGGCAGAAGACTGCTTTTGCCACCTACATGATGAAGGGGAAGTAAATTTTTGGTGGGAAGCGAATCAGGCTAGGGCAGGAGAAGGTGTAGTCACATAGGATAGATTTAAAACTTTGTTTTTCGAAAACTATTTTTCACCAAGTATGCAGGCGAGGATGAAGGTTAAATTTTTAGAGTTGAAGCAGGAGAATATGACGGTGTCTGAATACACCGCCAAATTCAATGAGTTAGCTAGGTTTGCCCCGCATCAAGTCGATACGGAGGCTAGGAAAGCGAGAAGGTTTGAGCTGGGATTGAAACCCTGGCTCTACAACAAAGTGGCGGTGTTACAAATTCTTACATTTGCAGGACTCATGGAGAAAACAATCATAGCTGAGGAGGGAAGTGAGGCCATGAACGTTTATAATAAGGAGAGGAAGAATAAGGGTAAGACCGAAGGAGCTGAAAAAGTAGGAGTTAATAGTGGGAGCAAAAGTGGAGATAGCAAGATGAAGGTGAGCAGTTTTGCAAGTGTACAAGTGAAACAGGAAGGTGTTAAGAAACAGATAGTGCCATGTAAGACATGTGGGAAGAATCACTCGGGGGAGTGTTTGAAAGGAAAGTTTGTTTGTTACAAGTGCGGGCAGGAGGGCCATATCTCTCCCAACTGCTCCAATCCTAGGATGAATAGTGGATGTTTTATGTGCGGATCGACAGAGCACAGGGTGAAAGATTATCCGAAGAGGAGGGTGGAGATAGGAAGTGTGAACATGGGCACTGGCAGTGGGACGTCAGCAATCACGGGACCGACTTCGTCAAGCAAGCCGACAAAATCTACGGCAAGGGTCTACAACATGACAGCCCAGGACACGGCAGCAGCTGGCAATGTAACTCCAGGTATTATTCGTATGCCTTTTATTTTCTTATGCATGATTTTTCTATATATAGTAAATTATTTTATAAAGAAATTTTGTGGAGGAATTTGAGTTCTTTTAGAAACCAAATTTTTCCGTGTAATCAGAAAGACAAGCTTTATATGAATAGTTAAAGACCAGTTCGATCAAAGTTGATCGAGATCTGCTTGCAATGATTATGTATGCTATGTGCCGTGTATGTATAGGTTTTTAAAACGGTGATTTCGGGGACGGAATCATTATAAGGGAGGGTGAATGTAATAACCCGATATTTTCTACATAAATAAATAAGAAATTTTGCGTATAATTTTTTTTATATATATTAAGGATGAGGATTTGTACAAGATAATATATATACATATATATATATATATATATATATATATATATATATATATATATATATTTATGTGGTAAATAAAAATATATTTATTACATAAATGTTTACAAATAATTTTATTTTAGAATTATTGATTTTATAAAGTACATTCTTATAATAATTAGTTTTATATTAGAAATGTTTTTATTAATTATTTTTCATGAAAATATAATCATATATTATTTAAATAATATATGGAGTGATTTTTAGAATAAATATAATAATTATTTTATTATATGAATTTTTAGTACAGGCCATTAAGTTAATTATTTTACCTTAATTAATAAGGTTAAATATGAAGAATAAATCAGATATGGAATCCAAACCCTAATTTTGGATTATTGTCAAGGTATGAGAATAATAATATAATATTAATTATATTTTAATTTTTCAGTGCTATGAATATGTACTGTATTTTCGTACTGTTGATGGTTGGTCAATTATGGTATATTGATCAAACCCTAGCATTAATTGATTTAACCCTATTTATCAATTTAAATGGAAAATTTAAGATTATTTAATATCTGTGTTATATGATATGTGTTATGTGTTACTTCGTGTTATGCTAATTAGGAGACCCTAATTATAAATTTAAAACCTAATTATAAATTGGTAACCCTAATTATCAAAATCGTAAACCCTAATTGTTATTTTAGCAATGTTAATGATAATTATATGATATTGAACCCTAATGTTCCTGTATAAAGTAATTAGAAGATTAATCATAATTAGAAAATCCTAATTTCAAAATTTTAGAAACTAAAATTTATTTAATCTTTATTTAATTTTATTTTTGGAGTAAACCCTAAAATGGAAATCTTAGATTTTTGCTAAAATGGTCCAAACCCTAACCCAAACCCTAAACCCTAAGGATTTGGCAAATTACTTGGTTGCCATTAAAATGATTTACTAATTTACCATTTTGCCCCTAATACATTATTTTGGCTAATAAATAGGTTTTGACAATAGGTTGAGTGCTTGAACCACTTCAACCACCCCATGTGCTCTTTAATCACAGCAACAAGTCACCTAGCTCAGCCATTCATGCATCATATTTGTCTATTTAAGGATTGAAGGAGAGAGAAAATGCATTTATTCACTAAATTTTGTCCAACACTTAACCAATCCTCTCTCCCACTAGAACCAATGAAAAACTATAGCATATCAGTCCCATAATCAAGCCCCACGTTTATCTGAACCAAATCAGAAACATAGAATCAAGAATTGCTCATTTAAAGGTATAAACAAACCCTCGAATTTCTGTCCAAAATCTGATTTTTGATGTTATGATTAAGTGTTAAAATATGTTATATAAGGTGTCTAATGATGATCTGGGTTGCTAGATGTTAGATCCATAACATCTAGAGGCTTGGATTTGAAGATTTCCCAAATCTGGAAATTTATTTTTGTTGTTTCTGACAGTGAATGTCAGGTCCTATAGATCTCGTCCTGTTATGTATTTTTGTGTTTTTAAGCTTTGATCTGGTAGTATGCTATAAGATCTTTGATCTGAAACTGGAATCAAAGTCAGATCGTAAGCCAGTAGAAAGTTATTAGTGGTCAAACCACGTTGACCGGCGTTGACTGGGCCTTTTCTGGGCAGCCCAGAAAGCCAAGAACAACATCTGACAAGATTTTTAACTGGCTAGATCTTTCATGTTTTTGTTGTTTGGTTTCTGTTGTTGTAACAAGTTTGTTGTTTGTTGTTTAGGCTGTATATTTAAGCTTACAAAACGTATAAATGAATAACATGATTCTTGTAGTGTACGGTCAAACCATGTAGGAAGATCACGATTTCCGTTTTCTGGGTAACCCAGAAAACGTATGATCGTGATTTCTGACATGGGTTGACCGGTTAAAATCTGGCGATTTAGTTATTGTTATGGTGCGTATATGTGATAGATCTCTTGTACTAAATGTTGTCTACACACTGAAGTTTATATATCACAAAAACAGTACACGATCAACATGTAGTGGAAGCCCGCAATTGCATGCTCGAACTGTTCTTCATTTCTAGGCAACCCAGAAATGAAGAACAGCCTCTGACAGCTTGTTCATGGGCCTAGATCTCGCTGGTTATGTGTTGATTGGACATGTTTGTTGTTGGATCTTGTAGTCGTGCATTTGTACTACAATATCTGATTCATACCATTCCCAGAAACCTTTCGAGCTAAGAATTATCTTTGGTCAAATGTGGTACCTAGTAACCGGCAATAAAGTTCTGGATTTTGGCCAAGAACATGAAGAACGCCTATAGCGACGGTTCTGTCGCTATAGGTGGCCTTTAGCGACAGATAGCTTATTATTTTTCGGAAATTAATAAAAAATAGAAAAAATTAGTTTTAAATTATTAAAAATACAAAATAAATTATAAAAAATTATTTTAAATTCCGAAAATTAGTTTTTTATTATTTTAAATATATTTCATAAATATTTAATATTTTTGAAATATTAAAAGTATTTAATTTATTTAATTGTAATATTAAATAAATTATTTAAAATAATTTTAATATTGGAAAAATCATTAAAAATTATATTATGATATAAGAAAATATTTTAAGTTATTTTTAATGACTTTTAATATTTTGTGATAAATTTTATTAATATTTAAATATTAATGGTAAATAATTTATTTACTAAATGAATTAAATAAATTGATTAAAAATAATTTTATTATATTAAAAATCATTTTAAATAATAATACGGTATTTAAAAATATTTTAAGTTATAAAATATAACTTTTAATATTTAAGGATAAATTTTCTTAATTAATTATTATTAATGATTTTAAAGTTATTTAATAATTATATTAAATAATTTAGTTTAAAAATAATTTTAATGATATAATAATCATTTTAAATGAAAATAAAGTGTTTAAAGATATTTTAAGTTATAAAATATAACTTCTAATATTTAAAGGATAATTTCAATAATGAATTAATATTAATGATTGTTAAGTTATTATTAATAAATATTAAATTTATTTAATAATAATATTAAATAAATAGTTTAAAAATGGTTTTATTAAGTTAAAAATCATTTAAGAGGGATAGAAATGAATTAAAATATTTTAAGTTATGAATAATGACTTTTAATATTTTGATAAATAGAACATTAATACTTTGATAATAATGATAATTATTTAGAAATGATTTTAAATATTTTAAAAATCATTTAAGGGTAATTTTAATACTTTAAAAGTATTTTAAGTTATTATAAATAACTTTAATATTTTAGAAATGATTTCATTAATAGTTTAATACTAATTAAATATTAATGATAATAGAATTGATTAGTATTTAAATCTTTTTAATGTGATTCCAATGTTTGAAATTTCGTGATAAATTATAATAAATGTTTTAAAATTATATTAAGTCATTTAAAAATAATATGATTGATGCGTATTGATATTAAGTTACAGAATAAAGTCTTAGACTCGATAAATACCCGATAAAGTTGTCGGTACACCGACATGTTTCAGAAATTGATCTGGACTTAGATAATGTGATTAGATAAGTGATTATTTGTGATTCAATGGTTGTTAAATCTATGTGCCAATGTGATTAGGGTATGTGCTGACTGCAATAAGCAGTGTTATGTGTTATAGTATGTTGTTCTAATCGAATGAACGATCTTATTAATGTTAGGTCGTGAGATAAGCGATAGATCTTAATTAAAAGTTGTAAGCAGCACTACAAGCAAGTATCTTACCTTTGCATTTTTTTATGCAATGGATATGAGTAAGAATATTTACGAATGATATTATTACTGTACAGATTATTAACCTTATATTATATAAGCTCATTGATTATCAACATGTTAGTATATGGTAACTCAGATATATATATTCTGTTCGTTAATTTCTAGAAATGGTTAAACAAGTGTCTCCACTTGGATAATCATTGTATTTAATCACATGTTGATATACGTTCGTCAATTACCCGTATATATATATATATATATATATATATATATATATATATATATATATATATATATATATATATGTTGAATTATAGATTATTGTTGAAACAAGATAAAACCTTTGATTTGGAACCCAGACAAGTATGAACATCCCTACATGGAAAAATTTTTATGCACCCAAGGTGAAACAGAGTGAACGATCCTATCGTTCTTGTAATGTAGTATTGATCATTGCAGGGCATAACGGGCTGATCACCCCCCGTGCCCGTAAGTTATGTCGGTTTGCAGATGAATTTCTGTTTAACCTTTTCGAAAATGAAAATAATGTTCATGGCATGTCACCATAACCCCAGTTATAGTCATTATATAGTTTCAAAGATTTGAAAGAGAGTTGATATGTTATTATTATCGGTTCAGAATACTTCACAACTATTGACTGGTTGTAGAAGAATAGTACAAAGGAAATATTTAAATCCTTTTGGCTTATATATATATATATATATATAATTGCTATTACTTGCTGGGCACTCAAATGCTCATCATTGCCTAAATTTAAATATTTTCAGTTAAGTGCGAACGACCAGAGAGCTTTGCTAAGAACAAAGGAAAAGGGAAGGTTGCTGAATGAACGAATCATGTTATGTAATAGTTTAATGATATTAAGACAATTATGATATATATTATCTATCATGGGTTGTAATGAATGTTTAAAGGTTACGTACTTGGGAGCTAGACTCTGATAATTATGTAAATTAAGTTGATCTTTTATATTATTGTTATTATTTTTAGTATTATGCCGCTCATAGAAATGGTATCGTGAAGAACCGAGTTCGGGTTTCAAGTACCCGAGTTTGGGGTCCTCACAAGTTGGTATCAGAGCTTAGGGTTAAAAACCTTAGGTGGGTTAGACCTTAGGCTATAACCTTAGAACAGAGGGAAACGTTGAAAATATTAATAACTCATATAGAGTTTAAAAAGAGATGAATTGAATTAATTCGTCGTCAAACAAAATAAAATATTACTCATATAAAACTATTGTTTGCTGTGTGTATATACTATATACTAATCAAGATAGTTTATATGTGTAGATGTCAGGTGAAAAAGGATTAGAATACCCACAGATCGTAAAGAAGGAGCCAATACCGAAGCCGATAGCTGACATAGAGGCTCACAATTAAAATAACTCAGAAGATGTGGTTATTGTGGAATACATAGTACCAGATCTGGAGATGGTGGAATTGACAGATAGCGATTCAGACACTAAAGTTGAAGCTGATCAAGCATCAACAGAGGTGCAGAATCTGAAGAACAAGGTTTCTTCTCTGGAAAGGCTGTGGGAGATAGAAAAGCTGTTGAATAGTCAGTTGCGTTAAGCGTTAATAGAAATAATGGAAGGACAAGATAAGCTTAAAATCCAAATTGGTCAGATGGGAGCCACAAGTAACACATCGTGTGCAGCTCCGGACAAGAAGGGGAAAAGAAAGATAGAAGACCATGACTTAGGAAAATCCAATAAGAAGAAATGGAAAAGAATTTGTTATCTGTGCGGTTATGAAGGACATACTACTCTGTACTGTCCTGACTACAAAAAAGGAGCATGTTATGTCTGTGGTATAGAAGGTCATCAGGCGAGAGAGTGTCCAAGGAAAAGGTGTAATAAATAGGTAGTATAGGTTCTGTTGTGTAGGTGTGTTTAATATAATATATATGATAAGTATGTCTGTTTAATGAAATGTTTTTAACTTTTGTATTAAGTCAAGACTGTAAATCCCGACTTTTGTGGTCATAAAGGGATAACTGAAGTTCAAAGCATTTTGTGCTATGTTATGTAAAATATTCGTAAAATGAATATTAATCTATGTTTGAGAAATGATGAAATAAGTTTAAAATATTAAACTTATGTGATAAGGTTTAGAATGTAAGATTAAAATTATGATTTTATTCAATCAGATAATGCCGCCAAGACGTCGAACTCGCAATCAAAGGGCAGAGGAATCTGTCAACAACGTTGAGGGACAACAACAACCAGATCTGATGCAGCAATTTGCGAACATGTTAGCTCAGGCTATGCAACAGGGAATACCAGTCGCTGGAAACCAGTCGGACAACCGCTTAGCGAACTTCAAAGACTTTAAGGCTGTAGGACCACCGGAATTCAAAGGTACAACTGACCCTGTAGAAGCTCAAACTTGGGTTAAGGAAATTGAAAAAGCGTTTGTGGTAGCTAGGGTAGATGAGGGGCAGAAGACTGCTTTTGCCACCTACATGATGAAGGGGGAAGCAAATTTTTGGTGGGAAGCGAATCAGGCTAGGGCAGGAGAAGGTGTAGTCACATAGGATAGATTTAAAACTTTGTTTTTCGAAAACTATTTTTCACCAAGTATGCAGGCGAGGATGGAGGTTAAATTTTTAGAGTTGAAGCAGGAGAATATGACGGTGTCTGAATACGCCGCCAAATTCAATGAGTTAGCTAGGTTTGCCCCGCATCAAGTCGATACGGAGGCTAGGAAAGCGAGAAGGTTTGAGCTAGGATTGAAACCCTGGCTCTACAACAAAGTGGCGGTGTTGAAAATTCCTACATTTGCAGCACTCATGGAGAAAACGATCATAGCTGAGGAGGGAAGTGAGGTCATGAGCGTTTATAATAAGGAGAGGAAGAATAAGGGTAAGACCGAAGGAGCTGGAAAAGTAGGAGTTAATAGTGGGAGCAGGAGTGGAGATAGCAAGATGAAGGTGAGCAGTTTTGCAAGTGTATAAGTGAAACAGGAAGGTGTTAAGAAATAGATAGTGCCATGTAAGACATGTGGGAAGAATCACTCGGGGGAATGTTTGAAAGGAAAGTTTATTTGTTACAAGTGCGGGCAGGAGGGCCATATCTCTCCCAACTGCCCCAATCCTAGGATGAATAGTGGACGTTTTATGTGCGGATCGACAGAGCACAGGGTGAAAGATTGTCCGAAGAGGAGGGTGGAGACAGGAAGTGTGAACATGGGCACTGACAGTGGGACGTTAGCAATCACGGGACCGACTTCGTCGAGCAAGCCGACAAAATCTACGGCAAGGGTCTACAACATGACAGTCCAGGACACGGCAGCAGCTGGCAATGCAACTCCAGGTATTATTCGTATGCCTTTTATTTTTTTATGCATAATTTTCCTATATATAGTAAATTATTTTATAAAAAAATTTTGAGGAGGAATTTGAGTTCTTTTAGAAACCAAATTTTTCCGTGTAATCAGAAAGACAAGCTTTATGTGAATAGTTAAAGATCAGTTCGATCAAAGTTGATCGAGATCTGCTTGCAATGATTATGTATGCTATGTGCCGTGTATGTATATGTTTTTAAAACGGTGATTCCGGGGACGGAATCATTATAAGGGAGGGAGAATGTAACAACCCGATATTTTCAACATAAATAAATAAGAAATTTTGCGTATAATTTTTTTTATATATATTAAGGATGAGGATTTGTACAAGATAATATATATATATATATATATATATATATATATATATATATATATATATATATATATATATATATATATATATATATATGTATGTATTTATGTGGTAAATAAAAATATATTTATTACATAAATGTTTACAAATAATTTTATTTTAGAATTATTGATTTTATAAAGTACATTCTTATAATAATTAATTTTATATTAGAAATATTTTTATTAATTATTTTTCATGAAAATATAATCATTTATTATTTAAATAATATATGGAGTGATTTTTAGAATAAATATAATAATTATTTTATTATATGAATTTTTAGTACATGCAATTAAGTTAATTATTTTACCTTAATTAATAAGGTTAAATATGAAGAATAAATCAGATATGGAATCCAAACCCTAATTTTGGATTATTGTCAAGGTATGAGAATAATAATATAATATTAATTATATTTTAATTTTTCAGTGCTATGAATATGTACTGTATTTTCGTACTGTTGATGGTTGGTCAATTATGGTATATTGATCAAACCCTAGCATTAATTGATTTAACCCTATTTATCAATTTAAATGGGAAATTTAAGATTATTTAATATCTGTGTTATATGATATGTGTTATGTGTTACTTCGTGTTATGCTAATTAGGAGACCCTAATTATAAATTTAAAATCTAATTATAAATTGGTAACCCTAATTATCAAAATCGTAAACCCTAATTGTTATTTTAGCAATGTTAATGATAATTATATGATATTAAACCCTAATGTTCCTGTATAAAGTAATTAGAAGATTAATCATAATTAGAAAATCCTAATTTCAAAATTTTAGAAACTAAAATTTATTTAATCTTTATTTAATTTTATTTTTGGAGTAAACCCTAAAATAGAAATCCTAGATTTTTGTTAAAATGGTCCAAACCCTAACCCAAACCCTAAACCCTAAGGGTTTGGCAAATTTCTTGGTTGCCATTAAAATGATTTACCAATTTACCTTTTTGCCCCTAATGCATTATTTTGGCTAACAAATAGGTTTTGACAATAGGTTGAGTGGTTGAACCACTTCAACCACCCCATGTGCTCTTCAATCACAGCAACAAGTCACCTAGCTCAGCCATTCATGCATCATATTTGTCTATTTAAGAATTGAAGGAGAGAGAAAATGCATTTGTTCACTAAATTTTGTCCAACACTTAACCAATCTTCTCTCCCACTAGAACCAATGAAAAACTATAGCATATCAGTCCCATAATCAAGCCCCACGTTTATCTGAACCAAATCAGAAACATAGAATCAAGAATTGCTCATTTAAAGGTATAAACAAACTCTCGAATTTCTGTCCAAAATCTGATTTTTGATGTTCTGATTAAGTGTTAAAATATGTTATATAAGGTGTCTAATGATGATCTGAGTTGCTAGATGTTAGATCCATAACATCTAGAGGCTTGGATTTGAAGATTTCCCAAATCTGGAAATTTATTTTTGTTGTTTCTGACAGTGAATGTCAGGTCCTATAGATCTAGTCCTGTTATGTGTTTTTGTGTTTTTAAGCTTTGATCTGGTAGTATGCTATAAGATCTTTGATCTGAAACTAGAATCAAAGTCAGATCGTAAGCCAGTAGAAAGTTATTAGTGGTCAAACCACGTTGACCGGCGTTGACTGGGCCTTTTCTGGGCAGCCCAGAAAGCCAAGAACAACATCTGACAAGATTTTTAACTGGCTAGATCTTTCATGTTTTTGTTGTTTGGTTTCTGTTGTTGTAACAAGTTTGTTGTTTGTTGTTTAGGCTGTATATTTAAGCTTACAAAACGTATAAATGAATAACATGATTCTTGTAGTGTACGGTCAAACCATGTAGGAAGATCACGATTTCCGTTTTCTGGGTAACCCAGAAAACGTATGATCGTGATTTCTGACATGGGTTGACCGGTTAAAATCTGGCGATTTAGTTATTGTTATGGTGCGTATATGTGATAGATCTCTTGTACTAAATGTTGTCTACACACTGAAGTTTATATATCACAAAAACAGTACACGATCAACATGTAGTGGAAGCCCGAAATTGCATGCTCGAACTGTTCTTCATTTCTGGGCAACCCAGAAATGAAGAACAGCCTCTGACAGCTTGTTCATGGGCCTAGATCTCGCTGGTTATGTGTTGTTTGGACATGTTTGTTGTTGAATCTTGTAGTCGTGCATTTGTACTACAATATCTGATTCATACCATTCCCAGAAACCTTTCGAGCTAAGAATTATCTTTGGTCAAATGTGGTACCTAGTAACCGGCAATGAAGTTCTGGGTTTTGGCCAAGAACATGAAGAACACCTATAGCGACGGTTCTGTCGCTATAGGTGGCCTTTAGCGACAGATAGCTTATTATTTTTTGGAAATTAATAAAAAAATAGAAAAAATTAGTTTTAAATTATTAAAAATACAAAATAAATTATAAAAAATTATTTTAAATTCCGAAAATTTGTTTTTTATTATTTTAAATATATTTCATAAATATTTAATATTTTTGAAATATTAAAATTATTTAATTTATTTAATTGTAATATTAAATTAATTATTTAAAAATGATTTTAATATTGGAAAAATCATTAAAAATTGTATTATGATATAAGAAAATATTTTAAGTTATTTTTAATGACTTTTAATATTTTGTGATAAATTTCATTAATATTTAAATATTAATGGTAAATAATTTATTTACTAAATGAATTAAATAAATTGATTAAAAATGATTTTATTATATTAAAAATCATTTTAAATAATAATAAGGTATTTAAAAATATTTTAAGTTATAAAATATAACTTTTAATATTTAAGGATAAATTTCCTTAATTAATTATTATTAATGATATTAAAGCTATTTAATAATTATATTAAATAATTTAGTTTAAAAATGATTTTAATGATATAATAATCATTTTAAATGAAAATAAAGTGTTTAAAGATATTTTAAGTTATAAAATATAACTTCTAATATTTAAAAGATAATTTCATTAATGAATTAATATTAATGATTGTTAAGTTATTATTAATAAATATTAAATTTATTTAATAATTATATTAAATAAATAGTTTAAAAATGGTTTTATTAAGTTAAAAATCATTTAAGAGGGATAGAAATGAAATAAAATATTTTAAGTTATGAATAATGACTTTTAATATTTTGATAAATAGAACATTAATACTTTGATAATAATGATAATTATTTAGAAATAATTTTAAATGTTTTAAAAATTATTTAAGGGTAATTTTAATACTTTAAAAGTATTTCAAGTTATTATAAATAACTTTAATATTTTAGAAATGATTTCATTAATAGTTTAATACTAATTAAATATTAATGATAATAGAATTGATTAGTATTTAAATTATTTTAATGTGATTCTGATGTTTGAAATTTCGTGATAAATTATAATAAATGTTTTAAAATTATATTAAGTCATTTAAAAATAATATGATTGATGCGTACTGATATTAAGTTACAGAATAGAGACTTAGACTCGATAAATACCCGATAAAGTTGTCGGTACACCGACATGTTTCAGAAATTGATCTGGACTTAGATAATGTGATTAGATAAGTGATTATTTGTGATTCAATGGTTGTTAAATCTATGTGCCAATGTGATTAGGGTATGTGCTGACTGCAATAAGCAGTGTTATGTGTTATAGTATGTTGTTCTAATCGAACGAACGATCTTATTAATGTTAGGTCGTGAGATAAGCGATAGATCTTAATTACAAGTTGTAAACAGCGCTACAGGCAAGTATCTTACCTTTGCAATTTCTTTATGCAATGGACATGAGTAAGAATATTTACGAATGTTATTATTTGTGACAACCCCAAAACAGGTCCATTCCGTCCAACCTATTCTGAGTCGCCAAATACATGGTACAGAAAACAACTACAACTTTATTACAATAATTGTTGTGCAAAATACAACAACATATATGTTGTGAGTTTGGATACAAATATATACCAAATGTGACTAATGTCCCAACCGTTTACAGCACCTCACAGTGATACCTTACATAAAGGTATAGTTAAAAACTGTTTTAGAAATTAGAATCTTTGGGAAGTGCTCAAGGAAACCTTCGTACATGGGAGGCCATGCGTCTAGGTTATGATAGATATCATATGGCCACAGAATTATCCTTGGTTGACCCAATAGACCCCAAAGAAAAACGAGAAGATTACTAACATATTCTTCCCAATGGTGAGTCTTCTCTTGACTTATCATTATCTCCACTGTCTCTAATCGTGAATTATACTTCAAACAAACACCAAGATTATATAGGTAGTGCTCGTTGATATACTCAGCAAGTGGATGAGAACAACCCTGTCTTATGATGACACGAGGTTGTATGTCATTAGACATCTTGTATGATAGTGACAAAACACCCTTCCAACGTTGGGTTCGCTTCACCCTAGATGATTCACCAAATATAACTACTAAATGATGACCACCGTTCTATTCCCTTGTTACCCCCGCTCGACCCAGCTACACTCTTATTACCTGAAAGAAATTGTGAAACAGAAGGGTGAGCACAACTAGCCCAGTAAAGAATATCATGACTAAAGATAAATAAATTATCAATAGCCTTCAACAGAATTAAATCAGAGATTTAGAATATATGGTAGATGATAAAAAATTTCAACCATAGTTGCAGCGGAACGAGCAAACCATTAGAAGAGTCAAATAGACCATAAAGTCTATTATCTTCTCCACATTAAAAGTTCACCAATAATGTTTTATCCCTGTAACATTAATCAACAATTCATGTCCACAATCACGTGTATAACTCATAATCGTAATTGTAGTTCTAAATTCCTTTTCTCATCAAGGACAAAGATAATTTTCATCACCTGAAACATCAAACATCACGGTTATACCAAATCACAGTTCTTGTTCATAATCATACTAATAAATTCATCTTTGCACTACGGCCCAAAGATATTCATCAACAAGTCATCTTTGCATTATGAGCCAAAGATATTTATCAATAATTCATCTTTGCACTACGAGCCAAAGATATTCATCAATAATTCATCTTTGCACTACAGACCAAAGATATTCCTCAACAGTTCATATTTGCACTACAGGCCAAATATATTCATCAACAGTTCATATTTGCACTACAGGCCAAATATATTAATATCTCAAAGAAATATATAATCATTTCAGAATTTATATAAACAATAATTATAACTATGTTGATTAATTCACCTTTGCACTTAAGCTAAAGATATTCACTTATAAATTCAATGGTCATGATCATACCAGTCAACAATTCAACTTTGCACTACTGGCCAAAGAGAACCCATAGTCATGATCATACCAAAAATCTACCCATCTTTACACTCAAGTCAAAGAGAAATATCATCATTAGAGTTATAAAAATGTTATATATGATAATAAAAATAATATGATCAACATATAGTTTTAATCTCAAGAGTAATATTCATAAATCAACTATAATTTGATCAGAAAAAGAAACTAATTTTTTTGTAAATAGTGACTCGTGAATAGTAACTCATGAATAGTAATTCGTGAATAGTAACTCATGAATAGTAAACCCGACACAAAATGGTAGAAATTTCACAATAAAATTCATACTAATATTTCGGTATAATGATATTGAAAGAATAACATTTCTTAAGCTTATAAACAATTTATTTTAATTGTTTACACTTTACTAATTAATGCATTTAATTATCATAAAATGCCAATTCTTAAGATTTTATCACCAATAACCAAAACGCTCATCAAAAATCTACATATAACTCATATATGATTCTCAAGCCATAAAATCATATTTTCTAATTTTCTTACTTCACATAACATATTAATTCATTTACTCATAACTAGACTATTTTCATAAAAATACCAAATCAGTCCCAAAAATATTTCTTTTCTGGGATTTAGCAGAATATAGTCTCATATTGAACATATATTTTTCTCAGAATTTTTAAAACTCATTTACTATTAGCCGAATATTTAGATATTTATCAAAAATTGTACTTTTGTCCAAAAATTCTAAAATTTACAGAATATACTTCTATCATATACATGTACTCCCAATAAAAATTTCATCAATTTTGGAGTTAACCACAAGGAATTATAAGCGGTTACTTTTAAAATAGTCTTTTCTCATAAAATTCATAACTCTCAATCTATACATCCAAAAATCACCATTTTTGGACACAATCAAGAAAACTCATCAAAATATCATTTTAAATTTTTTCAGAATTTTTGAAGGTCAGAAAAATTACGAAACTGGAAAATATAACAACCCTTAAAATCCCTTACTATCCCTTACTATCCCTTACCTCAAAAGAGCAGCACTTCTGACTGGATATCAGATATGACGCTGAAAAAAATTTGCACTGATGAATAGCAACTCACTAAGTATCTAAATACTCACCAAATATACTCAATAATCTAGAGAGAGAAAGAGAGAAAACTTGTTTCTGGTGTGATTTTCAATTCTAACTTAGCCCTCTATTTATAGGAAAATGTTAGCACGCCGAAGCAGATTTAACCTGTAACCTGATGGCTTTACCTGCTACTATTCCCA
Organism: Panax notoginseng; assembly: GCA_016801055.1. Taxonomy (NCBI): domain Eukaryota; kingdom Viridiplantae; phylum Streptophyta; class Magnoliopsida; order Apiales; family Araliaceae; genus Panax; species Panax notoginseng. The sequence goes on along the minus strand of CM029014.1, from coordinate 119,688,607 downwards.
CCCACCACATTTGAATAAAAATCTCAGCATATTTCTTCACCAACCAAGAGTGGGGTCCACCAATTCTAGAATTTTCCACCAAAATGATTAACTTCAAAAATTCAACAATTTCTGAACCAGTCATATCGTAAAATTCATAATAAATCATACGTTCATTTTTAACGGTTCAAAATTTGTGGACATATACTCAACTTATATATGTATAACATATCCAAAAATTACCACGATCCAACGGTCAGATTAAAAATTATAACCCTCGCAAAATATCTCAAAAACCTTGATTTTTAATACCTCAATTCCGACAAAAATATTGATAAAAACCTCAACACTAACTCCTTCATTTTTAACCACAAAAATATATTCCTCATTTATATCCACATTAAATAAATATTTCCTTATCATATGAATCAATAATTAATTATTCACAAATAATATTACAGAATTACATTTATGACAACCAGGCCGTTCCCAAGAAAGAGGGGGCTTTCCAATAAGAATTTCTCCTTATTGACGCGTAATTAGGTGACCAAATCTCTCCTTAGATAGAACTTTCTAGACATTGCCAATAATGTTATCTAATAATATTATTCAAATAATATGAATTATTGATCTGATAATGGGAAATACTGTGCAGTAACAATTATTGAAATAACAATAATATAAAATATCAACGCAGTAATTATTGAATCAATAAAATAAGATATTGAACAGTAATTACTGTGACAATTATTCAGTAGTGCATTCTTACGTAAGAATCAATAATTTCAAAAATACTGTGCAATACCGCGTGCTACTGTGCAATAACGCGTATTACTGTATTTTAACCACCGGGTATTCCAACAGTGTTAACGGTAACAACTACGCCGTTAATTATAAAAACTCAATTTTTGTCGTTATCTTCATCCGACAGTTATTCTGTTATGGGGGCCACAAATGTCTGTGCCGTCGTACGAATATTCTCTGACAGAAAGAATATTCCATGACCAAACAAATATTCCCCGACAACAATGAATATTTTATAACCACTTGCGTATTTTGAAAAGTTTTCATATTTCACCCATAACTTTAACTTTTTATCAATTTAACCATTTACTGAATTGTAATTATAAGAAAAATTGAATACTTTTATTTCATAAAATTCGGGGTTTTACAATCTCTCCTCCTTATGAAATTTCGTCCCCGAAATTTACGTACTTGGTATTTCAAAGAGTTAAGAATACCTTACTTTTATTTCAGATTCCATCTTCCCTGTCATCATAATTTCTTCATTGCTCATCTCCTGTATCTCAAATATTATTCTAGAATACAGCTTCAAAACAAGGGTTAATTGAAAAATTAACATATCACATAATATCCCGATATTATGACTGACCAACAAATAAGCTTAGGTAGGACACACTAGCGAAGGATTTACTCATCTCTCCCCTCCTAGCTCTATTTCCCGATCTCCGCCAAAGATCATATCCCTAAGCTCTGATACCAACTGTGACAACCCCAAAACTGGTCCATTTCGTCTAACCTATTCTGAGTCGCCAAATACATGGTACAGAAAACAACTACAACTTTATTACAAAAATTGTTGTGCAAAATACAACAACATATATGCTGTGAGTTTGGATACAAATATATACCAAATGTGACTCATGTCCCAACCGTGGACAGCACCTCACAATGACACCTTACATAAAGGTATAGTTAAAACTGTTTTAGAAATTAGAATCTTTGGGAAGTGCTCAAGAAAACCTTCGTACATGGGAGGCTATGCGTCTAGGTTATGATAGATATCATATGACCACAGAATTATCCTTGGTTGACCCAATAGACCCCAAAGAAAAACGAGAAGATTACTAACATATTCTTCCCAATGGTGAGTCTTCTCTTGACTTATCATTATCTCCACTGTCTCTAATCGTGAATTATACTTCAAACAAACACCAAGATTATATAGGTAGTGCTCGTAGATATACTCAGCAAGTGGATGAGCACAACCCTATCTTATGATGACACGAGGTTGTATGTCATTAGACATCTTGTATGATAGTGACAAAACACCCTTCTAACGTTGGGTTCGCTTCACCCTAGATGATTCACCAAATATAACTACTAAATGATGACCACCGTTCTATTCCCCTGTTACCCCCGCTCGACCCAGCTACACTCTTATTACCTGAAAGGAATTGTGAAACAGAAGGGTGAGCACAACTAGCCCAGTAAAGAATATCATGACAAAAGATAAATAAATTATCAATAACTTTCAACAGAATTAAATCAGAGATTTAGAACATATGGTAGATGATAAAAAATTTTAACCATAGTTGCAGCGGAACGAGCAAACCATTAGAAGAGTCAAATAGACCATAAAGTCTATTATCTTCTCCACAATAAAAGTTCACCAATAATATTTTATCCCTGTAACATTAATCAACAATTCCTGTCCACAATCACGTGTATAACTCATAATCGTAATTGTAGTTCTAAATTCCTTTTCTCATCCAGGACAAAGATAATTTTCATCACCTGAAACATCAAACATCATGGTTATACCAAATCACAGTTCATGTTCATAATCATACTAATAAATTCATCTTTGCACTACGGCCCAAAGATATTCATCAACAAGTCATCTTTGCATTACGAGCTAAAGATATTTATCAATAATTCATCTTTGTACTACGGGCCAAAGATATTCATCAATAATTCATCTTTGCACTACAGACCAAAGATATTCCTCAACAGTTCATATTTGCACTACAGGCCAAATATATTCATCAACAGTTCATATTTGCACTACAGGCCAAATATATTAATATCTCAAAGTAATATATAATCATTTCAGAATTTATATAAACAATAATTATAACCATGTTGATTAATTCACTTTTGCACTTAAGCTAAAGATATTCACTTATAAATTCAATGGTCATGAACATACCAGTCAACAATTCAACTTTGCACTACTGGACAAAGAGAACACATAGTCATGATCATACCAAAAATCTACCAATCTTTACACTCAAGTCAAAGAGAAATATCATCATTAGGGTTATAAAAATGTTATATATGATAATAAAAATCAATTTTTTTGTGAATAGTGACTCGTGAATAGTAACTCATGAATAGTAACTCGTGAATAGTAACTCATGAATAGTAACTCGTGAATAGTAACTCATGAATAGTAAACCCGACACAAAAAGATAAAAATTCCACAATAAAATTCATACACATATTTCGGTATAATGATATTGAAAGAATAACATTTCTTAAGCTTATAAACAATTTATTTTAATTGTTTACACTTTACTAATTAATGCATTTAATCATCATAAAATGCCAACTCTTAAGATTTTATCACCAATAACCAAAACGCTCATCAAAAATCTACATATAACTCATATATGATTCTCAAGCCATAAAATCATATTTTCTAATTTTTTTACTTCACATAACATATTAATTCATTTACTCATAACTAGACTATTTTCATAAAAATACCAAATCAGTCCCAAAAATATTTTTTTTCTGTGATTTAGCAGAATATATTCCCATATTGAACATATATTTTTCTAAGAATTTTTAAAACTCATTTACTATTTTTTATATGGCCAAAATAGCCGAATATTTAGATATTTATCAAAAATTGTACTTTTGTCCAAAAATTCTAAAATTTACAGAGTATACTTCTATCATATACATGTACTCCCAATAAAAATTTCATCAATTTTGGAGTTAATCACAAGGAATTATAAGCGGTTACTTTTAAAATAGTCTTTTTTCATAAAATTCATAACTCTCAATCTATACATCCAAAAATCACCATTTTTGGACACAATCAAGAAAACTCATCAAAATATCATTTATAATTTTTCCAAAATTTTTGAAGTTCAGAAAAATTACGAAACTGGAAAATATAACAACCCTTAAAATCCCTTACTATCCCTTACTATCCCTTACCTCAAAAGAGCAGCACTTCTGACTGGATATCAGATATGACGCTGAAAGAAATTTGCACTGATGAATAGCAACTCACTAAGTATCTAAATACTCACCAAATACACTCAATAATCTAGAGAGAGAAAGAGAGAAAACTTGTTTCTGGTGTGATTTTCAATTCTAACTTAGCCCTCTATTTATAGGAAAATGTTAGCACGCCGAAGCAGATTTAACCTGTAACCTGATGGCTTTACCTGCTACTATTCCCACCCACCACATTTGAATAAAAATCTCAGCATATTTCTTCACCAACCAAGAGTGGGGTCCACAAATTCTAGAATTTTCCACCAAAATGATTAACTTCAAAAATTCAACAATTTCTGAACCAGTCATATCGTAAAATTCATAATAAATCATACGTTCATTTTTAACGGTTCAAAATTTGTGGACATATACTCAACTTATATATGTATAACATATCCAAAAATTACCACGATCCAACGGTCGGATTAAAAATTATAACCCTCGCAAAATATCTCAAAAACCTTGATTTTTAATACCTCAATTCCGACAAAAATATTGATAAAAACCTCAACACTAACTCCTTCATTTTTAACCACAAAAATATATTCCTCATTTATATCCACATTAAATAAATATTTCCTTATCATATGAATCAATAATTAATTATTCACAAATAATATTACAGAATTACATTTATGACAACCAGGCCGTTCCCAAGAAAGAGGGGGCTTTCCAATAAGAATTTCTCCTTATTGACGCGTAATTAGGTGACCAAATCTCTCCTTAGATAGAACTTTCTAGACATTGCCAATAATGTTATCTAATAATATTATTCAAATAATATGAATTATTGATCTGATAATGGGAAATACTGTGCAGTAACAATTATTGAAATAACAATAATATAAAATATCAACGCAGTAATTATTGAATCAATAAAATAAGATATTGAACAGTAATTACTGTGACAATTATTCAGTAGTGCATTCTTACGTAAGAATCAATAATTTCAAAAATACTGTGCAATACCGCGTGCTACTGTGCAATAACGCGTATTACTGTATTTTAACCACCGGGTATTCCAACAGTGTTAACGGTAACAACTACGCCGTTAATTATAAAAACTCAATTTTTGTCGTTATCTTCATCCGACAGTTATTCTGTTATGGGGGCCACAAATGTCTGTGCCGTCGTACGAATATTCTCTGACAGAAAGAATATTCCATGACCAAACGAATATTCCCCGACAACAATGAATATTTTATAACCACTTGCGTATTTTGAAAAGTTTTCACATTTCACCCATAACTTTAACTTTTTATCAATTTAACCATTTACTGAATTGTAATTATAAGAAAAATTGAATACTTTTATTTCATAAAATTCGGGGTCTTACATTATTACTGTACAGATTATTAACCTTATATTATATAAGCTCATTGATTATCAACATGTTAGTATATGGTAACTCAGATATATATATATATATATATATATATATATATATATATATATTCTGTTCGTTAATTTTGAAAAATGGTTAAACAAGTGTCCCCACTTGGATAATCATTGTATTTAATCGCATGTTGATATACCTTCGTCAATTACCCGTATATATATTTGTTGAATTATAGATTATTGTTGAAACAAGATAAAACCTTTGATTTGAAACCCAGACAAGTATGAACATCCCTACACGGAAAAATTTTTATGCACCCAAGGTGGAACAGAGTGAACGATCCTATCGTTCTTGTAATGTGGTATTGATCAATGCAAGGCATAACGGGCTGATCACCCCTCGTTCCCGTAAGTTATGTCGGTTTACAGATGAATTTCTGTTTAACCTTTTGAAAAATGAAAATAATGTTCATGGCATGTCACCATAACCCCAGTTATAGTCATTATGTAGTTTCAAAGATTTGAAAGAGAGTTGATATGTTATTATTATCGGTTTAGAATACTTCACAACTATTGACTGGTTGTAGAAAAATAGTACAAAGAAAATATTTAAATCCTTTCGGCTTATATATATATATATATATATATATATATATATATATATATATAATTGCTATTACTTGCTGGGCACTCAAATGCTCATCCTTGCTTAAATTTAAATATTTTCAGTTAAGTGCAAACGACCAGAGAGCTCTGCTAAGAACAAAGGAAAAGGGAAGGTTGCTGAATGAACGAATCATGTTATGTAATAGTTTAATGATATTAAGACAATTATGATATATATTATCTATTATGGGTTGTAATGAATGTTTAAAGGTTACGTGCTTGGGAGCTAGACTCTGATAATTATGTAAATTAAATTGATCTTTTATATTATTGTTATTATTATTAGTATTATGCCGCTCATAGAAATGGTATCGTGAAGAACCGAGTTCGGGTTTCAAGTACCCGAGTTTGGGGTCCTTACAGTTATTAAAATAAATTAAAGGAGGTTAATTTAATTTTGCCAAACAAGGCTTAAAGATATTAAGTTTTTAATAAGGTTATTAGTAGCGTTGGTTTTAGACGTTTGAAAATCGTATGTTGGTTTTGTTTAATTTACGAAAACTGTATTTGGCCTAAAGCCTAAGCTTAAGCCTAAGAAGAAAATTACAAAGAAAAGGAAAAAAGGTTTTCAGAGAGAATTTGAGAGAGACTAGAGAGAGATTGAGAGAAAGTTATGAGTTTTTCAAGTGATTCTCAGTGGTTAGCAAGGAGTTTCAAAGCAAGAAAATGTATTATTCCAACACTTTAATATTATATACATGATGTTCTATGTTCACGAGTTTTTATACTTGCTGTGAATTCAAAATTTTTGTAATTGTTGTTATACAACTGAACTATGGTGATTATATGGGTTTGTGATGTTAGAACTAGTGTTTAGACAAGAATTATTATTTTAATTACGTTTAAAAGAAAGAGAAACTATTTTTAAGTGTATGTTCATATACATGGTTTATGACAGTAACAAATTTGGTGGTTAAATTGTATACGAATTTGTGAAATTGAACCGGAATATGTTAAATTGTTAGGAAATAAAAAGAGCGTAGTTCAAAGGAATCAATTTGGGGTATAATTATGGAATTACAGTTAATTTAGATAATGTCAAACATGGAGTTTTGGTTTTAAAATATGGCATTCAAGGATTTAATCTTTCTAAAATTATTATTTAATTGTTATTAAAATTGGTATATGTATGATGGGTAAAGGTTATGAGTAAATTCTGTAAGTTATACATGTTAAATTAGCTGCTAAATAGATAGAATTTAGCTTTGTTCTTTTCTTTGTGTTGGGTTCTGTAAGCTCGGAGTCTCAGCGCCAAAATTTGAGCCCCAGCTCTAGACTTCGCGCCTCAGTGCCAAAGATAGAGCCGAAGCCCCGACTTTCGCGCCGCAGCGCCGGGCCATAGCTTGGGCTTCGCGTCGCAGCGCCACTACTGCACCGTAACCCCGGTTAGCAGTAGGGCCAAGAATGAGTTTTCTTTTACACGAATTTTGTAAATGCTAATATAATGTAATATTATATCTGTTAAAAATGTAATTGTGTTAGTATGGTATTATAATGCTATGAATGAGCATATTATTAATACTTAACGAGTGTTATTATTATTTTATTCATGTAACTTGATTATGTGGTTCAAAATCAAGACATACATGAAATAGGTACTTATTTGTATACAAGTATCTGTAGTGACTAATTGTATCCTAATAATATGTGATTAGGATATTGTGAATAAAATTATTACAGTTTAGCCTACACGCAAGGCAAGTTTATTAACTCTACACTTTCGTTGAGCTGGTTCTATTGTTACATTGTGCAAGTTCCCTAGACCTTATTCTTATATTGAGCAAGTTTATTGTTTCTAGTTCGATTACAATTATGCAAGTTTCTTAACTTCTTTCAATTCGTGTATTGAACACAAGTATCTTATCCTTAACTTGTTATTTTGGATGCAAGTTTCTAAATTCTGATGGACTAATATTGAACAAGTTTTATTGTTCAATTACTATTTATTATGCATGCTCCATACTAAATTTTAAATAAGATTTCTAACCTTAGCTTAATATTGTTCAAGCAAGGTATGTTATGTTATTTAATACTTATGCTATTAGATTATTCCTAAAGCATGACCTTAGCATACAATGTTGATTCACTTAAGATTTATTCTATAGCATAATAATATTACTCTTTTTATTCAACTAATCCGTAGTTGAAGTTCGTTGAATTCCAAATTACATTGAAACGTATCCAAAACAAACTTACTTTGGGACAGACTTGTATTCTAAATACTGAGATGAACAACCCTATTAGGGGATAATTTACGCATAGCGTTGAAATGTTTGTGCACAATACATTGTACAAAGGGCTGATCTCCCTAAGTACGAGGAGTCCCTATAGTCTTATGACTGTTAAAGTTTAAGTTGAAAGATTACTTATAACTATGGACATAGTTCGTGGTCTTATGACTCTAAGATATATAATTCAGATTTTGATTATCATTGATAGAACCTATTGTTCAGTTCTATTGAGCCTATTATTTGGCAATTGTTGTAAAGTTTTATTCATTATTATTTCAAGTGGGCATTGTTTGTTCACTCTTGCTTATATAAATATTACAGCTAAAGTTGAGAAGGTCGATGTACCTAGCACCTGTCAAGAGAACGGAAAGATAAACAAGTATTAATGACTTATAATCATGTTGACATTTTGTTGTCAGACTTTATTTTTATTAATGTAATGAAGTGATTTAATTTTCCGCATATGAATGTTTGTATTTAAAGGTTAGATAACCTGTGAGATTTTTTATTAATGTAATCCTTTAATGGAAAGCTTTATTATCTAATTTTATTGTGATTGGGTAGTTATATATGAATGTTTTTATTAAGTGAACACCAAATCTTGAGGAAATGAAGTACCTGGATTTGGGGGTTTCACAATAAACATAAATTATTTATCATAATAGTAATAAAGTCTTACAATCATAGTCTCAATGTTCTTTAACCTTAACTTAAAACATACTCTTAATACTATAAAGAGTTTACATAACCAAATAGCATTTAAAACAAACTAGTAGATCAGCCTTCTCAAACATCTACTCTTGAACCTTCCCTTTTCCTTTGTCCCCTTTGGACGTTTCTGCCTTAACTGAAATAAATGTCATGATATTGCAAGGGTAAGCAACTAATTTGCTTAGCAAGTTTATACACAAGGGAGATATATCATGATTAGAAAGAAGTTTCGCTTTAAATGTTCAATAACAATATAAAATTGTGAAGGAACATGAATTAATAGTCAACAGATGAATATTCGAATAATTAAATAACATGTACTAAGTGGTTTGAAATAACCGTAAACATTTGCCAAGGTTCTCAGCATTTAAACTGGACCTTTTAATAAGCTTTGGCAATCAAGAGGATCAACCTTTCATACCCCATGATTTATGCATAAACACTTAATAATCCAGCATTGTTATCATGCTTTAATCAAATTCGTCCTTTTCTCAGCCAAGAGTTCTTACCATATCAATTTAATAAGAATAACTTTTAAAACACATTTGATTTAACAAATTTAGACATGCTTAATTTAGCTGATACAAGTAGCATAGATCAGTCTCATAAAGAGTTCATGAATGAAAGAATTTTAATTTAATTCACAGTTCAATAATAATAGAACATGATTTCAATTGCACAAGGTGTGAATCTCAATAATAAGTATAGACGTGAATAATCAACAATAATTATTCACTAACATGCTTCGAAAATAATAACTCGAGTTTGAGTTAGGAAACTTGTCTGTTCGATGAGCTACGACTAACTAGCTTTAATTAAAACTCTTTGTGAAAGTAGTATGCACACAAGCCAATCATGCTGATGATAAAACATATAATTTATAACAATCTTATTCATTTATTAATAAAAGTATAAATATTAAAGGCTTTAATTTATCTACATGGTGCTGTTTTTAATAATATGTGATAAACTCATAGTTTTAAACAATGTTTTTAGAATCATGATGAGATCATGCTAATGAAATCTAAATTCTTAGATAGCTTAATAACTAAAATATTCTCAATCGTTGGATTACTAAAAAGGGGATTACTGAATCTGTATAGATTGGTACATACGTTACTTGCTCATTAAATGAGGATGATTGATATCATGATCATTTGTGTGGAGACACTAAAGTAAGTATGTAGGTGCTTATTGAAGAATAAGTTCATTGAACGTGGCTCGCTAAGGAATACCTAATAGAGTTTTACTTACCTGTCAATAGGAATTCCTGTAGTGATAGAAAAACTTTTTATATAAAATAGAATACTTTTATAAAGTTATTCGTTTTATTAGGCTAATAGTAAAATCTTTTTATATAAAACAGAATACTTTTATAAAGTTATCTATTTTATTAGACAATAATTAGAATATATTATATTTTATTATGCATAGTATTTGCATAGTGTCTGCATAGTATTTGCATAGTAAAATCATTTATAAAGTTATTTATTTTATTAGATTATAAATAGAATATATTATATTTTATTTAAAAGATTTTACTTTAAATATGGACCGTCAGATTAAAGTAAATCAATCTGGACCGTTCATGAATTAGTTACTATGCAGTCCATTCTTCTATAAATAAAAGCTCATTCCTTCATTATTTCTTACGAATTCACTGAAACTCTAGAGAGAGAAGTTATAGAGAGAAAGAAGAAAAGTATTCTGCTACTGCACTAGTCATATATCCAGTATTCTTCTTCTTAAGGTAAGGGGTATTATTTCTTTTGTATTCATGAAGAGAACTTCTGTTATTTCATTGTTTATTATTTTGTTGGAATAACCTGTATACGCGGGCTACCCTATACTTGGTGAGATTCTTCTGTTATTCCATTCTTTATTATTCTGTTGAAACATCCTGTCTGTGCTTTTACGCCGAACCTGGTTCCATTATTTATTATTTTATCAGAATATCCTGTCTGTGCGTTTACGCCGAACCTGGTTCCATTTTCTATTATTCTGTCGGAATATCCTGTCTGTGCGTTTACGCCGGACCTGGTTCCATTATCTATTATTCTGTCGGAATATCCTGTCTGTGCGTTTACGCCGGACCTGGTTCCATTATTTATTATTCTGTCGGAATATCCTGTCAGTGCGTTTACGCATGACCTTGTTTCGATATTTATTATTCTGCTCGAATAATCTGTCTGTGCGGTCCATCGCATACCTGGTAATTTCTTTTATTATTCCATTCTTTATTATACTCAGTTAGTTAAAGTTTTGGCTTTTATACTCCATAAAATTAGTGGAATATCCTTGATATTTGCGCTTCATCCAGTATATTTTCATGGAAATATTCTTCTGAGCATTCTTGAATTTTACTGCACAAAGCAGTATCATGTTGACAATTTGGACGTTATTAGTTCTTGGATTAATTAATTCTTGAACTTATTTTATTGAATTCTTATATCATTGTCATCATCCTCATGTTTATATTTTGTTGAAAGTCATCTATAGCATGTAGTGCGTAGATGGACTTGGTATGATTATAACCAGGGATTATTCGGTGTAATCATGACCGTAATGTTACAAATGATGTGGTGAAAGTCCTCATTGGCCCGTAGTGCATTGATGGACAGTTGTTGGCATGATCATGACCATTGATGAATACACGAATATCCTTGGCTGTGATGCATGGATAATTTGTGGTTGTGATACTAATGAATATCATTGGCCGTAGTGCAGGGATGATGTGGATTATTTATTAAGCTGAGTCTCAGTGATAAAAGTAATTGTGACGCCCCCAAAATTAGGTATACATCACCCATCTTGGGTCGTCAGATACATAGTACAGAATACAAATACAACTGATTAATACATCTGTCGTGTACAATACGACAAAACATAAACTGTGAGTTTGAATACAAATATTATCTTCTAGAGAGTATTCATACTCAAAAGGAGTCCTCATTACATTTATTAACACACCATTACATAGAATAGTGAGGACTACTAACTAATACTATCATTCGGACCATCACTCCGTACCCCGACTTGTCCCAGCTACGTTCTCATTTCCTGAAGAGAACAGTGAAAGAAAGGGTGAGCTCAACTAGCCCAGTAAGAAATATTATGACTAAGATAATGCAGAATAAATTATCATTAGCCTTCAACAATGTTAAACTGATAAAATATAATAGACATCAAGTTTAACTGCAGCGGAACAAGCAATCCATTAAAAGAGTCAAGTAGAAAATAAACTCTACTATCTTTTATGATTTAAAAGGTTTTTCAACACTGCGATCGCTGAGACTCAGCTTAATAAAATAATCCACATCATCGAATCACCCCTGCACTACGGCCAAGGATATTCGTGTATTCATTAATGGTCATGATCATGCCAACAACTGTCCATCAATGCACTACGGGCCAATGAGGACTTTTACCACATCATTTGTAACATTACGGTCATGATTATACCGAATAATCCCTGGTCATAATCATACCAAGTCCATCTATGCACTACAGGCCACAGATGACTTTCAACATTTTATAAACATGAGGATGATGACAATGATATAAGAATTCAATAAAACAAGTTCAAGAATTAATTTATCCAGGAATTAACAACGTCCAAATTGTCAACATGATACTGCATTGTGGAGTAAAATTCAAGAATGCTTAGAAGAATATTTTCTTGAAAAGATACTGGATGAAACGCAACTATCAAGGATATTCCACAAATTTCATGGAGTATAGAAGTCAAAACTTAACCAACTGAGTACAATAAAGAATGGAATAACAAAAGAAATCACCATGCATGCGATAGACCGCACAGACAGGTTATTCCAATAGAATAATAAATAATGGAACCAGGTCCGGCGTAAACGCACAGACAGGATATTCCGACAGAATAATAAATAATGGAACCAGGTCCGGTGTAAAGCACACAGACAGGATATTCCAACAGAATAATAATAAAACGGAACCAGGTCCGGTGTAAAACACACAGACAGGATGTTCCAACAGAATAATAAACGGAACCAGGTCCGGTGTAAAACACACAGACAGGATGTTCCAACAGAATAATAGAAGAATGTCACCAAGTATAGGGTAGACCGCGTATACTGGTTATTCCAACAGAATAATAACAAATGGAATAATAGAAGTTCTCTTCATGAATATAAAAGAAATAATATTCCCTACCGTTTTAAAGAAGAGCTGAAGTAAGGAAGTAGTTAAGTAGCAGAATACTCTTCTTCTCTCTCTCTATAGTTTCTCTCTATAGTTTCTCTCTCTAGAGTTCAGTGAATTCGTAAGAAATAATGAAGGAATGAGCTTCTATTTATAGGAAAATGGAATGCATAGTAACTAATCCATGAACGGTCCAGATTGATTACTTTAATCTGATGGTCCATATTTAAAGAAAAATCTTTTAAATAAAATATAATATATTCTATTTATAGAATAACTTTAATAAAGTATTCTGTTTTATATAAAAAGATGTTTCTGTTTTATTACGTTAATAATACGAATAAAACAAAACGTCATTATCGCTAAATAATTCATATTATTAACTGACAATAATGGAATCAAACTGAGTGACTTCTCACATAAGCATTAATAATTAATACCGTGTGCTACTATGCAACCACACGTATTACTGTACTTTTACTACCGAGTAGTTCAACAGTATCAACGGTAAAACTTCCGCCGTTATTTTCATAAAGTATTTTTTGTCGTTTTCTCAATCCGACAATAATTCTGTTGTGGGGTCCACCAATAATTGTACCGTCGTACGGATATTCCCCGACAAAAAGAATATTCTCCGACCAATTGAATATAATATGACAACTTGCATACTTTGCAAAATTTATAAATACTACCCATAACTATTATATCAAATCCACACATTAATATAAAAAAAATTATTTCGAGAAAAATTAAATATTTATTCATAAAATCTGGGGTTTCACAATCTCCCCTCCTTATAGAATTTCGCCCTCGAAATTTACGTACGTACTTGGTATGCCGAACATGTGAGGATACCTTGACTTCACTTCAAATTCTAACTCTTGAGGTATAACCTTTAAGCATCGAATATGATCCTTCTTATCCAAGATGTTAACACGTATCTCCTCATACGTTAAATCTTTCGCTATTTCGTCCGGTTCTAAATTAATAATGCGGTTCGGGTCGTCCACATATTTACGTAACATCGATACGTAAAAAAAAATATTCTGAACACGCAACATACTTGGCGGTAAAACGAGTCTATAGGCCACAGTTCCTACTTCATCGAGGATTTCAAATGGGCCAATTAAATCGAAAGTTGAGATTTCCTCTCTTCGTCGATTCTTGCTTCTAGAATAACGCCCTCTTGAACCTTCTTCTTCACATTTATCAACTCTTAGTATGTAGCTTGAGCGGCTTTAACTTTATCGATTAAAGTCGATTTTAATCGTATATTCGTTATCTTCACGTGGGTTCGAATATTCACACTTGTAACCGTATACGATCTTCTACACAACGCGTCAGCTACCACGTTCACTTTTCCACGATGTTATTGAATGGTACGATCGTAATCTTCAACAGCTCGAGCCAACGTCTTTGGCGCATAATACGTTCGTTTTAGTTGAAGAAATATTTGAGGGTTTAAGAAATAGGTTTTGTACTGGGGTCAATACAAAATTCAATTTTACGCTCTGGGGTAGGCTAAGAAGTCTTCAAGAATACGTCAAGAAATTTATTAACAATAGAAATATCGTTCAAAACTGTGACCCTCATCCAAGACTTGGATAACACGTCACATTGATACCTATCAACTTGCCATCATCATTTACAACGTCTCCTACGGAAAGTCTAGCTTCGGTGCATTCCACACCAGGAAGTCAACAGCGAAAGGAACGGAGATTTTTACTTATGGCTTGATATGACAATGATTGACTTTAGTGGTTTGGTTACTTTGAATTTGCATAACAGGTTGGTTAGGAATATGAAAGCTAACAACCTTACGAGAAGCATGATGAGTAGTGAACCAATCGTTTCAAAAAAATCACATCAAAGGCAAGTATTTTCAAAGAGATAAGATCGACAGGTAACGTGAAAGTGTTGATTTGAACAAGATTTATAAATAGTAGAGGTAACGAAGGTTTCTCCCAACTGAGTTTAAATAGACATATCAAAGTCTAAGTTCTCCGGAGTTAACTTCAAACATTTAACACAACTAGGTGAAATAAAAGAGTGAGTAGAACCGGTATCTAACACGGTATAGACTTCGCAAGAGTTTATGACTAACATACCCGTGATAATTTTATTCAGGTTCCTCGTCACGAAAAAAAAAATACTCTCTCTTAAACTACTGGCTTTGGCTTTTCTGGGACGGTCTTTGGTGCCTCCATCCTATCTGAACTTGTCTTCGGTGAACGACAAAATCGGGCTAAATGACCTTCTCTTCCACAATTATAACATGCTTTGGACGGCATCGCGCAGTTTGGACTGATGTGCCCCTCCCCTCCGCATTTGAAACATATGATAGGTGATCGTTCTCCTTCCTTAACGACAGGTGCTGGTGTTGACGTCTTTCCATCATTGTTGAATCTCCTCTTCTTGAAATGCTCATTCTTATTATTTTGGCCCTGACTACCACCGAAGTGGTTACCATTTCTGGCCTGTTGATTCCCTCCACGCTTGTTGTCACCGCTTCGATGACTGCTTTCACTAGTATTATCATTTTGCCGGCTGCTCTCTTTTGGTTGCGTTATCTCGTTATCGCGCTCCACCAACTGAGCCCTATTTACAACATCTGAATACAAACACAGTTTATGAGAAACAAGATGTTGACGTATCTCCGGCTTCAAACCTCTTAAAAACATCCGCGTCATTCTTTCTTCATTATCCACCAGGTGGGACGCAAACCGGGATAACTCCGCAAATTTTGCCTCGTACTGCGACACGGTCATATTATTCTGCTCCAATTTGATGAACTCCACCTCCTTCATGTGACGAATACTCTCGGGAAAGTATTTGTCGTTAAACAGATCTTGGAACTTCTCCCAAGACATCTTCAGTGCGGCAGGTTGAGTACGCTTTATCGATTCCCACCAGTAATCTGCCTCTCCTCGCAACATAAAGGCGGCAAAGGGAACCTTTTGCTCCTCGGAGCAACCCAAGACATCAAATATCTTGGTGATCTGCTTTATCCATGTTTCAGCTACAAGTGGTTTGGGTTCTCCCTTAAACTCCGGTGGTCCCAGCTCCTTAAACTGTTTAGCGGTGACCGCCTGAGAGTTTCCAGTATTTCCACCTACGTTGTGGACAGGAGCCGCTTTCACCTGTTGTTGCATGAATTGCATAAAGCCTCTGAACATTTGATCATTCATCATTTGGTCAGTGTTGTTGTTTGCATGAGGATTGACACCTTCCTGATGCACATTATCATGATTATTGATGTGTGGTGAATCAACAGTCGTCTGTGCTCCATTGCTATTCTCAACATTCTCGGATGCCATTTTCAGATACTGCCACAAAATAAAAATTAATTGATATGTCATATATTATCCTTATGTTATGACCGACCAATTAAATACCATGCAAATAAACTTAGGTAGGTCATACTAGCGAAGGAATTCCCGTCTCTCCCCTCCTAGTTCTATTCTCACATCCTAGCCAGGGATCATATCCCTAAGCTTTGATACCAACTGTGACGCCCCCAAAATTAGGTATACATCACCCATCTTGGGTCGTCAGATACATAGTACAGAATACAAATACAACTGATTAATACATCTGTCGTGTACAATACGACAAAACATAAACTGTGAGTTTGAATACAAATATTATCTTCTAGAGAGTATTCATACTCAAAAGGAGTCCTCATTACATTTATTAACACACCATTACATAGAATAGTGAGGACTACTAACTAATACTATCATTCGGACCATCACTCCGTACCCCGACTTGTCCCAGCTACGTTCTCATTTCCTGAAGAGAACAGTGAAAGAAAGGGTGAGCTCAACTAGCCCAGTAAGAAATATTATGACTAAGATAATGCAGAATAAATTATCATTAGCCTTCAACAATGTTAAACTGATAAAATATAATAGACATCAAGTTTAACTGCAGCGGAACAAGCAATCCATTAAAAGAGTCAAGTAGAAAATAAACTCTACTATCTTTTATGATTTAAAAGGTTTTTCAACACTGCGATCGCTGAGACTCAGCTTAATAAAATAATCCACATCATCGAATCACCCCTGCACTACGGCCAAGGATATTCGTGTATTCATTAATGGTCATGATCATGCCAACAACTGTCCATCAATGCACTACGGGCCAATGAGGACTTTTACCACATCATTTGTAACATTACGGTCATGATTATACCGAATAATCCCTGGTCATAATCATACCAAGTCCATCTATGCACTACAGGCCACAGATGACTTTCAACATTTTATAAACATGAGGATGATGACAATGATATAAGAATTCAATAAAACAAGTTCAAGAATTAATTTATCCAGGAATTAACAACGTCCAAATTGTCAACATGATACTGCATTGTGGAGTAAAATTCAAGAATGCTTAGAAGAATATTTTCTTGAAAAGATACTGGATGAAACGCAACTATCAAGGATATTCCACAAATTTCATGGAGTATAGAAGTCAAAACTTAACCAACTGAGTACAATAAAGAATGGAATAACAAAAGAAATCACCATGCATGCGATAGACCGCACAGACAGGTTATTCCAATAGAATAATAAATAATGGAACCAGGTCCGGCGTAAACGCACAGACAGGATATTCCGACAGAATAATAAATAATGGAACCAGGTCCGGTGTAAAGCACACAGACAGGATATTCCAACAGAATAATAATAAAACGGAACCAGGTCCGGTGTAAAACACACAGACAGGATGTTCCAACAGAATAATAAACGGAACCAGGTCCGGTGTAAAACACACAGACAGGATGTTCCAACAGAATAATAGAAGAATGTCACCAAGTATAGGGTAGACCGCGTATACTGGTTATTCCAACAGAATAATAACAAATGGAATAATAGAAGTTCTCTTCATGAATATAAAAGAAATAATATTCCCTACCGTTTTAAAGAAGAGCTGAAGTAAGGAAGTAGTTAAGTAGCAGAATACTCTTCTTCTCTCTCTCTATAGTTTCTCTCTATAGTTTCTCTCTCTAGAGTTCAGTGAATTCGTAAGAAATAATGAAGGAATGAGCTTCTATTTATAGGAAAATGGAATGCATAGTAACTAATCCATGAACGGTCCAGATTGATTACTTTAATCTGATGGTCCATATTTAAAGAAAAATCTTTTAAATAAAATATAATATATTCTATTTATAGAATAACTTTAATAAAGTATTCTGTTTTATATAAAAAGATGTTTCTGTTTTATTACGTTAATAATACGAATAAAACAAAACGTCATTATCGCTAAATAATTCATATTATTAACTGACAATAATGGAATCAAACTGAGTGACTTCTCACATAAGCATTAATAATTAATACCGTGTGCTACTATGCAACCACACGTATTACTGTACTTTTACTACCGAGTAGTTCAACAGTATCAACGGTAAAACTTCCGCCGTTATTTTCATAAAGTATTTTTTGTCGTTTTCTCAATCCGACAATAATTCCGTTGTGGGGTCCACCAATAATTGTACCGTCGTACGGATATTCCCCGACAAAAAGAATATTCTCCGACCAATTGAATATAATATGACAACTTGCATACTTTGCAAAATTTATAAATACTACCCATAACTATTATATCAAATCCACACATTAATATAAAAAAAATTATTTCGAGAAAAATTAAATATTTATTCATAAAATCTGGGGTTTCACAGTAATGAAAAACCTTTTAAATCATAAAAGATAGTAGATTGTATTCTCTACTTGACTCTTTTAATGGATTGCTCGTTCCGCTGCAGTTAAACTTGATATTTGTTATATTTTATCAGTTTAACACTGTTGAAGGCTAACGATAATTTATTCTGCATTATCTTAGTCATAATATTTCTTACTGGGCTAGTCGAGCTCACCCTTTTGCTTTCATTGTTCTCTTCAGGAAATGAGAACGTAGCGGGGACTAGTCGGGGAACGGAGTGACGATTCAGAGGATAGCATTAGTAGTCCTCACTATTCTATGAAATAGTGTGAAAATAAATGTATTGAGAACTTATTTTGAGTTTGAATCCTGTATAGAAGAAAGTGTTGTATTTAACTCACAGCTTATGTTTTTTCGTATTTTACACGACAGTTGTATAATTAAGTTTTATTTGTATTTTATACCATGTAGTTGACGACTCAGAATAGGCGATGTATACCTATTTTGGGGGCGTCACAGTTGGTATCAAAGCTTAGGGATATGATCCCTGGCTGAGATGTGAGATAAGAACTAGGAGGGGAGAGACGGGAAATTCCTTCGCTTGTATGACCTACCTAAGTTTACTTATTATTTAATTGGTCGGTCAGAGTATAGAGATAATATGTGATGTGTTAATTAACCCTTGTTTTGTGGCAGTATTTGAAAATGACATCCGAGAATGTTGAGAATAGCAATGGAGCACAGGCGACCGTTGATTCACCACATATCAATAATCAGGATAATGCGCATCAGGAAGGCGATAATCCTCATGCAAACAACAACACTGACCAAATGATGAATGATGGAATGTTCAGAGGCTTTATGCAATTCATGCAACAGCAGGCGAGAGCAGCTCCTGTCCAAAATGTAGGTGGAAACACTAAAAATTCACGGACGGTCACCGCTAAACAGTTCAAGGAGTTGGGACCACCAGAGTTTATTGGAGAACCAAAACCACTTAAGGCGGAAACGTGGATAAAGTAGATCACCAAGATATTTGATGTCTTGGGATGCGCCGAGGAGCAAAAGGTTCCCTTTGCCACCTTTATGTTGTGAGGAGAGGCAGATTACTGGTGAGAATCGGTAAAGCGTACTCAACATGCTGCAGTGAAGATGTCTTGGGAGAAGTTCCAAGAACTGTTTAATGTAAGGCGGAAACGTGGATAAAGCAGATCACCAAGATATTTGATGTCTTGGGATGCGCCGAGGAGCAAAAGGTTCCCTTTGCCACCTTTATGTTGTGAGGAGAGGCAGATTACTGGTGAGAATCGGTAAAGCGTACTCAACATGCTACAGTGAAGATGTCTTGGGAGAAGTTCCAAGAACTGTTTAATGACAAGTACTTTCCCGAAAGTATTCGTCACATGAAGGAGATAGAGTTCATCAAGTTGGAGCAGAATAATATGACCGTGTCGCAGTACGAAGCTAAGTTTGCCGAGCTGTCCCGGTTTGCGTCCCACTTGGTGGATAATGAAGAGAGAATGATGCAGATGTTTTTAAGAGGTTTGAAGCCGGAGATACGTCAACATCTTATTTCTCTTAAACTGTGTTTGTATTCAGATGTTGTAAATAGGGCTCAGTTAGTGGAGCGCGATAACGAGTCAACGCAACCTAAAAAGAGCAACAGGCAAAATGATAATACCAGTGAAAGCAGTCATTGAAGCGGTGACAACAAGCGTGGAGGGAATCAACAGGCCAGAAATAGTAACCACTTCGGTGGTAATCATGGCCAAAATAATAAGAATGGACATTTCAAGAAGAGGAGATTTAATAATGATGGAAAGACGTCAGCACCAATACCCGTGGTTAAGGAAGGAGAACGACCACCGATCATATGTTTCAAATGCGGAGGGGAGGGACACATCAGTCCAAACTGCGCGATGCCATCCAAAGCATATTATAATTGTGGAAGAGAAGGTCACCTAGCCTGATTTTATCGTTCACCGAAGAAAAGTTCAGCTAGGATGGAGGCAACAAATGACGTCCCAGAAAAGTCAAAATCCGTAGTGCAGGGGAGAGCGTTTGTTGTGACCTCCTAGAAAGCAAGGAACCCGAATGAGGTCATCACGGGTAAGCTTATCATAAACTCTAGCGAAGTCTATACCTTATTTGATACCGGTTCTACCCATTCTTTTATTTCTCCTATTTGCGCTCAACGATTAAATTTGACTCCGGAGAAATTAGACTTTGACTTATCTGTGGAAACTCCGTTGGGAGAAACCTTCATTACATCCACTGTTTATAGGTCTTGTTTGGTTCAAATCAGTACCCTCACATTACCTGTCGATCTTATTTTATTGAAAATACTTGCATTTGATGTAATTCTAGGGATTGATTGGTTAACTACTCATTATGCAAAAATTGATTATTTTCGTAAGATTGTTAGCTTTCATATTCCTAATCAACCTATTATGCGAGTTTAAACAACCAAACCATTAAAATCAATCACTATCATCTCAAGCCATAAAGCTATTCGTTTATTGAAAAACGGATGTCAAGTTTTCTTAGCTCATGTCACGGATCTAAACAAAAATACTTCAGTTTTGAATGATATTTCTATTGTTAATGAATTTCCTGACGTATTCCCTGAAGAACTTCCTGGCCTACCCCCAGAGCGTGAAATTGAATTTTGTATCGACCTTGAACCCGATACAAAACCTATTTCCAAAGCCCCATATCGAATGGCTCCTATTGAACTTCAGGAGTTAAAGACCCAACTGCAGGAATTGTTAGACATTGGCTTTATTCGTCCTAGTACTTCTCCTTGGGGTGCTCCTGTTCTATTCGTGAAGAAGAAAGATGGGAGTATGCGACTTTGTATTGATTATCGGGAGTTGAATCATGTCACCATCAAAAATAGGTACCCATTGCCACGTATTGATGACCTGTTTGACCAGTTGCAAGGAGCAAAATTCTTTTCAAAAATCGATCTTCATTCTGGATATCATCAGCTGAAGGTTAGAACTGAGGATATTCCAAAGACTACCTTTAGAACTCGATACGGGCATTATGAATTCTTAGTCATGTCTTTTGGATTGACTAATGCTCCTGCTGCCTTCATGGATTTGATGAACCGAGTATTCAAGGAATATTTGGATCACTTTGTGGTCGTCTTTATTGATGACATCTTTATTTATTCCAAAAACCGTGAAGATCATGAGCAACACTTGAGGCTGACACTCCAAAAGCTTCGTGAATACAAGCTTTATGCCAAGTTGAAAAAATGTGAGTTCTGGCTTGAGGAAGTAGCATTCCTTGGGTACGTAGTATCAAGTCATGGAATATCTATTGACCCGACAAAGATTGAAGCAATTCAAAGCTGGGAGCAACCTAAATCAGTGACCGAAGTACGTAGCTTTCTCGGTTTAGCTAGTTATTATCGGAGATTCGTAGAAGGATTTTCTCGAATCGCTACTCCATTAACTCAGCTGACTCGGAAAGATACAAAGTTCTGTTGGAGCGAAGAATATGAGAAGAGTTTTTAAGAACTCAAGATGAGACTCATTTTAGCACTTGTTCTGACAATACCATCTGGCTCGGAGGGATTTGTCATCTACAGTGATGCTTCGGGCAAAGGGTTGGGATGTGTTCTCATGCAACATGGGAAAGTCATAGCCTATGCCTCAAGACAACTCAAAGAATATGAGACGAATTATCCTACTCATGATCTAGAGTTGGCAGCTGTTTTCTTCGCACTTAAAATTTGGAGACATTACTTGTATAGGGAGAAAGTGGAGATCTTTACGGATCATAAAAGCCTCAAATATTTCTTCACTCAAAAAGAACTCAACATGCGACAACAACGTTGGCTGGAGCTGTTGAAAGATTATGATCATACTATCCAATACCATCCTGGAAAAGCGAACGTGGTAGTTGATGCATTGAGTAGAAGATCATATGCAAGTACGAGTGCGATATTGTCAACGCAAAGGCCTATTTTGTGTGACTTGCAAAGGATGGAGATAGAGTTAAAGACTCCAGGGACCCATGTGATGATGGCGAATATACGAGTAGAATCGACTTTAATTGATAAAGTTAAAGCTGCTCAAGCTACAGACCTGGAGCTGATGCATATGAGGAAGAAAGTGCAAGAAGGTGCTATATCGGAAGCAAGAATCGATGAAGAAGGAATACTTCGAGTCAACTCCAGACTTTGTGTTCCTAACGACCCTGATTTAAAGTATAAAATCACGATGGAGGCGCACAACACACCATTTGCAATCCATCCTGGGAGTACTAAAATGTATCGTTATCTTCGCCATACATTTTGGTGAGTCAAAGCGGAGCATCAAGTACCAAAAGGTCCATTGCAACCACTTAAAATTCCAGAATGGAAGTGGTAGCACATTACCATGGATTTCGTTACCGGTCTTCCTAAGGTTTCTCAAGGTATAAATGCGATTTGGGTCATTGTTGATAGATTGACCAAGTCTGCTCATTTCTTACCGATACGAGAAACTTATACACTTGAACGTCTTGGTCGTATGTACATGAACGAGATTGTAAGACTGCATGGTATGCCAGTATCCATAGTTTTTGATCGAGACCCAAGATTCACTTCACGATTTTGGGTTAGCTTACAAAAAGCTATGGGTGCGGATTTACGATTTAGTTCGGCATATCATCCTCAGACGGACGGACAATCAGAGAGTACTATTCAAACTCTGGAAGATTTATTAAGACTCTGTGTCCTTGACTTCAAGGGAAGTTAGGATAAGTTCTTACCATTGGTGGAGTTTTCCTACAACAACAATTATTAAGCAAGTATTGGCATGGCTCCATTCGAGGCGTTGTATGGAAGAAAGTGTCGTTCTCCAGTATGCTGGGATGAGGTGGGTGAAGCAACGTTGTTGGGACCGGAGTTGGTATGTATGACTACGAAAAAGATTCAAACGATCCGGCAACGTATAAAAACCTCACAAGATCGACAAAAGAGTTATGCTGATCTTCATCGAAAGGACGTGGAATTTGATATAGGAGATCATGTGTTGTTACGAGTTGCTCTGTGGAAAGGAGTTACGAGATTTGGAAAGACAGGAAAGCTCAATCCTCGATTCATTGACCCATTTTTAATCCTCGATCGAGTAGGAACTGTGGCCTATACACTCACTTTACCGTCAAGTATGTCTCGTGTTCATAATGTTTTTCACATATCCATGTTACGTAAATATGTGGAAGACCCGAACCACATTATTGAGTTAGAACCGGAAGAAATAACGGAAGATTTAACGTATGGTGAGGTTCCTGTTCAAATCTTAAATAAGAAGGAACATATTCTATGCTCCAAGGTTATACCTCAAGTTAAAGTTTTGTAGAGAAACCACGATGTTGAGGAAATGACCTGGGAGTTAGAATCTGAAATGAAGTTAAGGTATCCTTACCTCTTTGATATACCAGGTACGTACCCTAATTTCGAGGGCAAAATTTCATAGGGAGGTTGTAAGACCCCAACTTTTTTAAATAAAGATGAATTTTCTATAAATATCATTTTTGAATATTATGGAGTGAAATTGATATAATGTTATAGTTGTGGGTAATATTTATAAATTTTGCAAAGTACGCAAGTTGCTATATAATATTCGATTGGTCGGGAAATATTCGTTTTAACATGGAATATTCGTACGACGACACAATCATTGGTGGACCCCACAACGGAATTATTGTCGGATTGAGAAAATGACAAAAATATTTTATAAAAATAACGGCGGAAGTTTTACCATTAATACTGTTGAACTACTCGGTAGTAAAAGTACAGTAATACGCATGGTTGCATAGTAGCACACGATATTGATTATTGATGCTTATGTGATAAGTCACTCAGTTTTGTTTATTTGGTATTATTAATGTAATAAAACAGAAAAGCTTTTTATATAAAACAGAATACTTTTACAAAGTTATTCGTTTTATGTGACACCCCCAAAATTAGGTATACATCACCCATCTTGGGTCGTCAGATACATAGTATAGAATATAAATACAACTTATTAATACAACTGTCGTGTACAATACGACAAAACATAAACTGTGAGTTTGAATACAAATATTGTCTTCTAGAGAGTATTCATACTCAAAAGGAGTCCTCATTACATTTATTATCACACTATTACATAGAATAGTGAGGACTACTAACTAATACTATCATTCGGACCATCACTCCGTTCCCCGACTTACCCCAGCTACGTTCTCATTTCCTAAAGAGAACAGTGAAAGAAAGGGTGAGCTCAACTAGCCCAGTAAGAAATATTATGACTAAGATAATGCAGAATAAATTATCATTAGCCTTCAACAATGTTAAACTGATAAAATATAATAGACATCAAGTTTAACTGCAGCGGAACAAGCAATCCATTAAAAGAGTCAAGTAGAAAATAAACTCTACTATCTTTTATGATTTAAAAGGTTTTTCAACACTGTGATCGTTGGGACTCAGCTTAATAAAATAATCCACATCATCGAATCACCCCTGCAATACGGCCAAGGATATTCGTGTATTCATTAATGGTCATGATCATGCCAACAACTGTCCATCAATGCACTACGGGCCAATGAGGACTTTTACCACATCATTTGTAATATTACAGTCATGATTGTACCGAATAATCCTTGGTCATAATCATACCAAGTCCATCTATGCACTACAGGCCACAGATGACTTTTAACATTTTATAAACATGAGGATGATGACAATGATATAAGAATTCAATAAAACAAGTTCAAGAATTAATTTATCCAAGAATTAACAACGTCCAAATTGTCAACATGATACTGATTTGTGGAGTAAAATTCAAGAATGCTTAGAAGAATATTTTCATGAAAAGATACTGGATGAAACACAATTATCAAGGATATTCCACAAATTTCATGGAGTATAGAAGTCAAAACTTAACCAACTGAGTATAATAAAGAATGGAATAACAAAAGAAATTACCATGCATGCGATAGATCGCACAGACAGGTTATTCCAACAGAATAATAAATAATGGAACCAGATCCGGCGTAAAACGCACAGACAGGATATTCCAACAGAATAATAATAAAGACGGAACCAGGTCCGGTGTAAAACGCATAGATAGGATGTTCCAACAGAATAAGAATAAAGACGGAACCAGGTCCGGTGTAAAATACATAGACAGGATGTTCCAACAAAATAATAATAAAGACGGAACCAGGTCCGGTGTAAAACACACAGATAGGATATTCCAACAGAATAATAGAAGAATATCACCTATTATAGGGTAGACCACATATACAGGTTATTCCAACAGAATAATAAGAAATGGAATAACAACAGTTCTTTTCATGAATAAGAAAGAATAACACCCCTTACCGTTTTAAAGAAGAGCTGAAATAAGGAAGTAGTTAAGTAGCAGAATACTCTTCTTCTCTCTCTCTATAGTTTCTCTCTCTAGAGTTCAGTGAATTCGTAAGAAATAATGAAGGAACGAGCTGCTATTTATAGAAAAATAGAATGCATAGTAATTAATCAATGAACGGTCCAAATTGATTACTTTAATCTGACAGTCCATATTTAAAGAAAAATCTTTTAAATAAAATATAATATATTCTATTTATAGAATAACTTTAATAAAGTATTCTGTTTTATATAAAAAGATGTTTCTATTTTATTACGTTAATAATACGAATAAAACAAAACGTCATTATCGCTAAATAATTCATATTATTAACTGACAATAATTGAATCAAACTGAGTGATTTCTCACATAAGCATTAATAATCAATACCGTGTGCTACTATGCAACCACACGTATTACTGTACTTTTACTACCGAGTAGTTCAACAGTATCAATGGTGAAACTTCCACCGTTATTTTTAATAAAATATTTTTGTCGTTTTCTCAATCCGACAATAATTTCGTTGTGGGGTCCACCAATGATTGTGCCGTTGTACGAATATTCTCTGTTAAAACGAATATTCCCCGACCAATCGAATATTATATAACAACTTGCGTACTTTGCAAAATTTATAAATATTACCCACAACTATAACATTATATCAAATTAACTCCATAATATTCGAAAATGATATTAATAGAAAATTCATCTTTATTTATAAAAGTTGCGGTCTTACAACCTCCCCTTCTTATAAAATTTCGCCCTCGAAATTAGGGTACGTACCTGGTATGTCGAAGAGGTAAGGATACCTTGATTTCATTTCAGATTCTAACTCCCAAGTCATTTCCTCAACATCGTGGTTTCTCCGCAAAACTTTGACTTGAGGTATAACCTTGAAGCGTAGAATATGTTCCTTCTTATCCAAGATTTGAACAGGAACTTCTTCATACGTCAAATCCTCCGCTATTTCTTCCGGTTCTAACTCAATAATGTGGTTTGGGTCTTCCACATATTTGCGTAACATGGATATGTGAAAAACGTTATGAACACGAGACATACTTGGCGGTGAAGCGAGTCTATAAGCCACAGTTCCTATTCGATCGAGGATTAAAAATGGACAGATAAATCGAGGATTGAACTTTCTTCTCTTTCCAAATCTCGTAACTCCTTTCCATGGAGCAACACGTAAGAACACATGATCTCCTATATCAAATTCCACGTCCTTTCGATGAAGATCAGCATAACTCTTTTGTCGATCTTGTGAGGTTTTTATACGTTGTCGGATCTTTTGAATCTTTTCTGTAGTCATACGTACCAACTCCAGTCTCAACAACGTTGCTTCACCCACCTCATCCCAACATACTGGAGAACGACATTTTCTTCCATACAATGCTTCGAATGGAGCCATGCCAATACTTGCTTGATAACTGTTGTTGTAGGAAAACTCCACCAATGATAAGAACTTATCCCAACTTCCCTTGAAGTCAAGGACACAGAGTCTTAATAAATCTTCCAGAGTTTGAATAGTACTCTCTGATTGTCTGTCCGTCTGAGGATGATATGCCGAACTAAATCGTAAATCCGCACCCATAGCTTTTTGTAAGCTAACCCAAAATCGTGAAGTGAATCTTGGGTCTCGGTCAGAAACTATGGATACTGGCATACCATGCAGTCTTACAATCTCGTTCATGTACATACGAGTAAGACGTTCAAGTGTATAAGTTTCTCGTATCGGTAAGAAATGAGCAGACTTGGTCAATCTATCAATAATGACCCAAATCGTATTTATACCTTGAGAAACCTTAGGAAGACCGGTAACGAAATCTATGGTAATGTGCTCCCACTTCCATTCTGGAATTTTAAGTAGTTGTAATGGACCTTTTGGTACTTGATGCTCCGCTTTGACTCGTTGACAAGTTAGACACCTTGAGATAAACAACGCTATCTCTCTCTTCATATTGCTCCACCAAAATATATGACGAAGATCATGATACATTTTGGTACTTCCAGGATGGATTGCAAACGGTGTGTTGTGCGCCTCCATCATGATTTCATACTTTAAATCAGGGTCGTTAGGAACACAAAGTCTGGAGTTGACTCGAAGTATTCCTTCTTCATCGATTCTTGCTTCTGGCATAGCACCTTCTTACACTTTCTTCCTCATACGCATCAGCTCCAGGTCTGTAGCTTGAGCAGCTTTAACTTTATCGATTAAAGTTGGTTCTACTCGTATATTCGCTATCATCACATGGGTCCCTGGAGTCTTTAACTCTATCTCCATCCTTTGTAAGTCACACAAAATGGGCCTTTGTGTTGACAATATCGCACTCATACTTGCATATGATCTTCTACTCAATGCTTCAGCTACTACGTTCGCTTTTCCAGGATGGTATTGAATGGTATGATCATAATCTTTCAACAGTTCAAGCCAACGTCATTGTCACATGTTGAGTTCCTTTTGAGTGAAGAAATATTTGAGGCTTTTATGATCCGTAAAGATCTCCACCTTCTCCCCATACAAGTAATGCCTCCAAATTTTAAGTGCAAAGACAATAGCTGCCAACTCTAGATCATAAGTAGGATAATTCCTCTCATATTCCTTGAGTTGTCATGATGCATAGGCTATGACTTTTCCATGTTGCATGAGAACGCATCCCAACCCTTTGCTCGAAGCATCACTGTAGATGACAAATCCCTCCGAGCCAGATGACATTGTTAGAACAGGTGCTGAAATGAGTCTCCTCTTGAGTTCTTGAAAACTCTTCTCACATTCTTCGCTCTAACTGAACTTTGTATCTTTTCGAGTCAGCTGAGTTAGTGGAGTAGCGATTCGAGAAAATCCTTCCACGAATCTCCGATAATAACCAGCTAAACCAAGAAAGCTACGTACTTCGGTCACTGATTTAGGTTGTTCCCAGCTTTGAATAGCTTCAATCTTTGCCGGGTCAACAGATATTCCACGACTTGATACTACATGCCCAAGGAATGCTACCTCCTCCAGCCAGAACTCGTATTTCTCCAACTTGGCATAAAGCTTGTATTCACGAAGTTTTTGGAGTACCAGCCTCAAGTGTTGCTCATGATCTTCACGACTTTTGGAATAAATAAGGATGTCATCAATAAAGACGACCACAAAGTGATCCAAATATTCCTTGAATACCCAGTTCATCATATCCATGAAGGCAGCAGGAGCATTAGTCAATCCAAAGGACATGACTAGGAATTCATAATGCCCGTACCGAGTTCTGAAAGTCGTCTTTGGAATATCCTCAGTTCTAACCTTCAGCTGATGATATCCAGAACGAAGATCGATCTTTAAAAAGAATTGTGCTCCTTGCAACTGGTCAAACAGGTCATCAATACGTGGCAATGGGTACCTGTTTTTGATGGTGACATGATTCAACTCCCGATAATCAATACAAAGTCGCATACTTCCATCTTTCTTCTTCACGAATAGCACAAGAGCACCCCAAGGAGAAGTACTAGGACGAATAAAGCCAATGTCTAACAATTCCTGCAGTTGGATCTTTAACTCCTGAAGTTCAATAGGAGCCATTCGATATAGGGCTTTGGAAATGGGTTTTGTACCGGGTTCAAGGTCGATACAAAATTTAATTTCACGCTCTGGGAGTAGGCCAGGAAGTTCTTCAGGGAATACGTCAGGGAATTTATTAACAATAGAAATTTCATTCAAAACTGACGTATTTTTGTTTAGATCCGTGACATGAGCTAAGAAAGCTTGACATCCGTTTTTCAATAAACGAATAGCTTTATGGCTTGAGATGACATCGATTGATTTTAATGGTTTGGTTGCTTGAATTCGCATAATAGGTCGATTAGGAATGAGAAAGCTAACAACCTTACGAAAATAATCAATTTTTGCATGATGAGTAGTTAACCAATCAATCCCTAGAATCACGTCAAATGCAAGTATTTTTAATGAAATAAGATCGACAGGTAATGTGTGGGTACCAACTTGAACCAAACAAGACTTATAAACCGTGGATGTAATGAAGGTTTCTCCCAATGGAGTTTCAACAGATAAATCAAAGTCTAATTCCTCCGGAGTCAAATTTAATCGATGAGCGCAAGTAGGAGAAATAAAAGAATGGGTAGAACCGGTATCAAATAAAGTATAGACTTCGTTAGAGTATATGGTAAGCTTACCCGTGATGACCTCATTCGGGTTCCTTGCTTTCTGGGAGGTCACAACAAACGCTCTCCCTTGCACTACCGGTTTTGACTTTTCTGGGACGGCCTTTGGTGTCTCCATCCTGATTGAACTTGTTTTTGGTAAACGACAAAATCGAGCTAAATGACCTTCTCTTCCACAATTATAACATGCTTTAGACGGCATCGCGCAGTTTGGACTGATGTGCCCTTCCTCTCCGCATTTGAAACATATGATAGGTGGTCGTTCTCCTTCCTTAATAACGGGTGCTGGTGCTGACGTCTTTCCATCATTGTTGAATCTCCTCTTCTTGAAATGACCATTCTTATTGTTTTGGCCTTGATTACCACCGAAGTGGTTACCATTTCAGGCCTGTTGATTCCCTCCACGCTTGTTGTCACCGCTTCGATGACTGCTCTCACGGGTATTATTATTTTGCCAACTGCTCTCTTTTGGTTGCGTTGACTCGTTATCGCGCTCCACCAACTGAGCCCTATTTACAACATCTGAATACAAACACAGTTTATGAGAAACAAGATGTTGACGTATCTCAGGTTTCAAACCTCGCAAAAACATTCGCGTCATTCGCTCTTTATTATCCACCAAGTGGGACGCAAACCGGGACAACTCAGCAAATTTAGCCTCATACTGCGACACTGTCATATTATTCTGCTCTAATTTGATGAACTCCATCTCCTTCATGTGACGAACACTTTCGAGAAAGTATTTGTCATTGAACAGCTCTTGGAACTTCTCCCAAGACATCTTCAGTGCGACAGGTTGAGTACGCTTAATTGATTCCCACCAGTAATTTGCCTATCCTCGCAACATAAAGGCGGCAAAGGGAACCTTTTGCTCCTCGGAGCATCCCAAGACATCAAATATCTTGGTAATCTGCTTTATCCATATTTTCGCTATAAGTGGTTTTGGCTTTCCCTTAAACTCTGGTGGTCCCAGCTCCTTGAACTGTTTAGCGGCGATCGTCCGAGAGTTTTCAGTGTTTCCACCTATACTTTGGACAGGAGCCGCTCTCGCCTGCTGTTGCATGAACTGCATAAAGTTTCTGAACATTCCATCATTCATCATCTGGTCAGTGTTGTTGTTTGCATGAGGATTGTCACCTTCCTGATGCACATTATCCTGATTATTGATATGTGGTGAATCAACAGTCGCCTATGCTCCATTGCTATTCTCAACATTCTCAGATGCCATTTTCAGATACTGCCACAAAATAAAAGTTAATTGATATGTCATATATTATCCTTATATTATGACCGACCAATTAAATACCATGCAAATAAACTTAGGTAGGTCATACTAGCGAAGGAATTCCCCGTCTCTCCCCTCCTAGTTCTATTCTCATATCTTAGCCAGGGATCATATCCCTAAGCTCTGATACCAACTGTGACGCCCCCAAAATTAGTTATACATCACCCATCTTGGGTCGTCAGATACATAGGACAGAATACAAATACAACTTATTAATACAACTGTTGTGTACAATACGACAAAACATAAACTGTGAGTTTGAATACAAATATTGTCTTCTAGAGAGTATTCATACTCAAAAGGAGTCCTAATTACATTTATTATCACACTATTATATAGAATAGTGAGGACTACTAACTAATACTATCATTCGGACCATCACTCCGTTCCCCGACTTGTCCCAGCTATGTTCTCATTTCCTGAAGAGAACAGTGAAAGAAAGGGTGAGCTCAACTAGCCCAATAAGAAATATTCTGACTAAGATAATGCAGAATAAATTATCATTAGCCTTCAACAATGTTAAACTGATAAAATATAATAGACATCAAGTTTAACTGCAGCGGAACAAGCAATCTATTAAAAGAGTCAAGTAGAAAATAAACTCTACTATCTTTTATGATTTAAAAGATTTTTCAACACTGTGATCGTTGGGACTCAGCTTAATAAAATAATACACATCATCGAATCACCCCTGCACTACGGCCAAGGATATTCGTGTATTCATTAATGGTCATGATCATGCCAACAACTGTCCATCAATGCACTACGGGCCAATGAGGACTTTTACCACATCATTTGTAATATTACGGTCATGATTATACCTAAGAATCCCTGGTCATAATCATACCAAGTCCATCTATGCACTACAGGCCACAGATGACGTTCAACATTTTATAAATATGAGGATGATGACAATGATATAAGAATTCAATAAAATAAGTTCAAGAATTAATTTATCCAAGAATTAACAACGTCCAAATTGTTAACAAGATACTGCTTTGTGGAGTAAAATTCAAGAATGCTTAGAAGAATATTTTCATGAAAAGATACTGGATGAAACGCAATTATCAAGGATATTCCACAAATTTCATGGAGTATAGAAGTCAAAACTTAACCAACTGAGTATAATAAAGAATGGAATAACAAAAGAAATCACCATGCATGCGATAGATCGCACAGACAGGTTATTCCAACAGAATAATAAATAATGGAACCAGGTCCGGCGTAAAACGCACAGACAGGATATTCCAACAGAATAATAATAAAGACGGAACCAGGTTCGGTGTAAAACACACAGACTGGATATTCTAACAGAATAATAATAAAGACGGAACTAGGTCCGGTGTAAAACACATAGACAGGATGTTCCAACAGAATAATAATAAAGATGGAACCAGGTCCGGTGTAAAACACACAGACAGGATATTCCAACAGAATAATAGAAGAATACCACCAAGTATAGGGTAGACCGCGTATACAGGTTATTCCAACAGAATAATAAGAAATGGAATAACAACAGTTCTCTTCATGAATAAGAAAGAATAACACCCCTTATCGTTTTAAAGAAGAGCTGAAATAAGGAAGTAGTTAAGTAGCAGAATACTCTTCTTCTCTCTCTATAGTTTCTCTCTCTAGAGTTCAGTGAATTCGTAAGAAATAATGAAGGAATGAGCTACTATTTATAGAAAAATAGAATGCATAGTAACTAATCCATGAACGGTCCAGATTGATTACTTTAATCTGATGGTCCATATTTAAAGAAAAATCTTTTAAATAAAATATAATATATTCTATTTATAGAATAACTTTAATAAAGTATTCTGTTTTATATTAAAAGATGTTTCTGCTTTATTACGTTAATAATACGAATAAAATAAAACGTCATTATCGCTAAATAATTCATATTATTAACTGACAATAATTGAATCAAACTGAGTGACTTCTCACATAAGCATTATCAATCAATACCGTGTGCTACTATGCAACCACACGTATTACTGTACTTTTACTACCGAGTAGTTCAACAGTATCAATGGTAAAACTTCCGCCGTTATTTTTAATAAAATATTTTTATCGTTTTTTCAATCCGACAATAATTCTGTTGTGGGGTCCACCAATGATTGTGCCGTTGTACGAATATTCCCTGTTAAAACGAATATTCCCCAACCAATCGAATATTATATAACAACTTGCGTACTTTACAAAATTTATAAATATTACTCACAACTATAACATTTTATCAAATTAACTCCATAATATTCAAAAATAATATTTATAGAAAATTCATCTTTATTTATAAAAGTTGGGGTCTTACATTTTATTAGGCTAATAGTAAAATCTTTTTATATAAAACAGAATACTTTTATAAAGTTATCTATTTTATTAGACAATAATTAGAATATATTATATTTTATTATGTATAGTGTTTGCATAGTGCCTGCATAGTGTTTGCATGGTAAAATCTTTTATAAAGTTATTCGTTTTATTAGATTATAAATAGAATATTTTATATTTTATTTAAAAGATTTTACTTTAAATATGGACCGTCAGATTAAAGTAAATCAATCTGGACCGTTCATGAATTAGTTACTATGCAGTCCATTCTTCTATAAATTGAAGCTCATACATTCATTATTTCTTACGAATTCACTGAAACTCTAGAGAGAGAAGTTATAGAGAGAAAGAAAAAAAGTATTCTGCTACTGCACTAGTCATATATCCAGTATTCTTTTTCTTAAGGTAAGGGGTATTATTTCTTTTGTATTCATGAAGAGAACTTCTGTTATTCCATTATTTATTATTCTGTTGGAATAACCTGTATACGCGGGCTACCCTATACTTGGTGAAATTCTTCTGTTATTCCATTCTTTATTATTCTGTTGGAACATCCTGTATGTGCGTTTACGCCGAACCTGGTTCCATTATTTATTATTTTGTCAAAATATCATGTCTGTGCATTTACGCCAGACCTGGTTCCATTATCTATTATATTATCGGAATATCCTGTCTGTGCATTTTCGCCGGACCTGGTTCCATTATCTATTATTCTATCGGAATATCCTGTATATGTGTTTATGCCGGACCTGGTTCCATTATTTATTATTCTGTCGGAATATCCTGTCAGTGCGTTTACGCATGACTTGGTTCCTATATTTATTATTCTGTTCGAATAACCTGTCTGTGCGGTCCATTGCATGCCTGGTGATTTCTTTTGTTATTCCATTCTTTATTATACTCAGTTGGTTAAAGTTTTGGCTTTTATACTCCATGAAATTAGTCGAATATCCTTGATATTTGCGCTTCATCCAGTATATTTTCATAGAAATATTTTTCTAAGCATTCTTGAATTTTACTGCACAAAGTAGTATCTTGTTGACAATTTAGATGTTATTGGTTCTTAGATTAATTAATTCTTGAACTTGTTTTTATTGAATTCTTATATCATTGTCATCATCCTCATGTTTATATTTTGTTGAAAGTCATCTATTGCATGTAGTGCATAGATGGACTTGCTATGATTATAACCAGGAATTATTCGGTGTAATCATGACTGTAATGTTACAAATGATGCGGTAAAAGTCCTCATTGGCCCGTAGTGCATTGATGGACAGTTGTTGGCATGATCATGACCATTGATGAATACACGAATATCCTTGGCTGTGATGCATGGATAATTTGTGGTTGTGATACTAATGAATATCATTGGCCGTAGTGCAGGGATGATGTGGATTATTTATTAAGCTGAGTCTCAATGATAAAAGTGATAAAAAACCTTTTAAATCATAAAATATAGAAGATTTTATTCTCTACTTGACTCTTCTAATGGATTGCTTGTTCCGCTGCAGTTAAACTTGATGTTTGTTATATTTTATCAGTTTAACACTGTTGAAGGCTAACGATAATTTATTCTGCATTATTTTAGTCATAATATTTTTTACTGGGCTAGTTGAGCTCACCCTTTTGCTTTCATTGTTCTCTTCAGGAAATGAGAACGTAGTGGGGACTAGTCGGGGAACGGAGTGACGATTCAGTGGATAGCATTAGTAGTCCTCACTATTCTATGAAATAGTGTGAAAATAAATGTATTGAGAACTTATTTTGAGTTTGAATCCTGTATAGAAGAAAGTGTTGTATTTAACTCACAGCTTATGTTTTGTCGTATTTTACACGACAGTTGTATAATTAAGTTTTATTTATATTTTATACCATGTAGTTGACGACTCAGAATAGGTGATGTATACCTATTTTGGGGGCGTCACAACGGTAATTCCATATCTTATATTTAATTGGGACATTGTATGGTAGAAAGATTGAATTATACAGTAACTATTTACTCAAAGGTTCTTTTATGATTAATGTTAAAATCTATATTATCTAGAAAGTCGTTAATCGCTATGGAGGCTTATCCATACTTTAGAATAAATATTATTTAGTTAAATAAATTAATTGTTTAATTTAGTTATTTAAATAAGATTAGAATTGTTCTAATTGATTTATTCACAACCAGTTTAATATGGTGAACCTAAAGGGTCACACTATAAAAGGAAGAATAATAATTTAAGAAGTTAATGGCATAATCATAATGATATGTTAAGTGTATTTAATTTAATCTATGATGATAGAATAAATTAAATACCTTAATATTTATTATTGTATATTTTAAAAATATTAAATATTAATTAATAAGAGGAGTCTTATTAATATTATTACAATTATTATTATTTTAATTTCTAAAGGAGTTTAGGAATTAATTTAATATAAGAACTCTCATTTATTTCTAATAAAATTAGGAGGCTAATTAATTATCCCTAATAAAATTAGGGAGTTTAATTAATTGAATTTAATTAATTAAATAATACCCTTATTTCTAATTAGATTAGAAGGGTTATCTAATATCTTTATAAGAGGAGTCTTATGTCGAATATCAGTATGTATGTGATAAACGTGATTCCAATTGTTGGAGAGTACGCCCTTTTTCTATAGAGATAGAAAAAATTAGGGTTTGAGCCAAAACACCCATCTTCTTGAATCTTTGTTCTTCCTTAGTGGATTACCTCTAGATGTCGAACACTTGGATGGCTAACGTTGATCAAAGGAAGGAATCTAACCTGGTGGATTCAATTTGAATGTGAAAAGGATTAGAGGTGAACTTGTACCTGATGAAGCTACTTCTACAAGGGTATGAATCTAATCTCCATCTATTTTTTATTGACTTATAATTATGCACAAAGTATGGTCATGGTAATTGGTTTGTATAAAATTTTAAATTCCTATTTTATCGCACTTCCGCACTTTTTATGTAATTTGATTGCATGATCGCGCTATAAACAAACCCAACTGTGGTATCAGAGCCTAACTTTGTGTTAATTATCGATCTTGATGATTCCATGTATGTATGATATGTGATTGGATCGAATTTTCTAAGCAAAAATTTTTCATGTTCTGTCTGCGACGCAGTGCAGCTGCGCCGCCTCTAGTTCATTTTGGAGCACAGCTGCGCCCGACACCAGATTTTGAAATTTTTTATTTTAATATTTATTTCAATTAAGATAAATTTTTATTTTGAATTGGAATATTTTAAAATAAAAGTTTTATATTAACTTAGAATTAGATTCCACGTTTGTTTGAATAAAAGAGTTTATTCAAAAGTTTTATATTAACTTGGAATTGGATTCCACGTTTGTTTGAATAAAAGAGTTTATTCAAAAGTTGTATATTAACTTGGAATTGGATTCCACGTTTGCTTGGATAAAAGTGTTAATTCACATATGGAATAAGATTCCATGTTTCCTATAATAAAGGAGTATATTCACATATGGAATAGGAGTCTATGTTTCCTAGAATAAATGAGTTTATTCACATATAGAATAAGATTTCGTGTTTCTTAAAATTAAAGATGTTTAATTGTGATCAGGAATAGGATTCAACATATTTTATTTTTCCAGTAATTTTATGTTAAAATAAAGGAGTTTATTTTGTACTTAAAATTGGATTCCTTACTAATTAAAATAAAAGAGTTTATTTTGATTTGGAATTTGAGTTTATTTTTACCCAAAATTGGATAAAATAAAATAAAGAAATTTATTATGATTTAAATTTTGATTAAAATAAAGGAGTTTATTTTTTTTTAAAAATTGAATTTTAAAAAAATCGAAATTGCCCATTAAATTTACACTGATACATATATGGAATGGATTTATTATTCATGAGATGAATTTATTTATTTATGCATATGTTGATGTATATGATAATAAATAGAATTGATTATGGACTATTGACTTATGTGATTGAATTTTATTTTAGTTGGATGCATGAATGTATGAATTTTATTAAATGGGGTCTGCGTACCTTGTCTTATCTAATTTTTTCTTAATGTAAATTCTGTCTCCCTCCTATGTACTTCCCCTTGACTGCTGATCAAGGTTTGTATTTATTTTAAATAGTTTTGTAATAGGAATAGTTTGAATTAATTTTTAAGAAATAGAGATCAAGAGGAAAGGAGCGCTTGAAGACCCATTTGTAATGGAGTTCGGGTTTAAATGTAATAGTTATATTTAAATTTAATTCTTGCACGCTAGGTTTGACCTCTTGGTTCACTTGGTAGCTCTAGTGAACCAAACTAGAATAAAGTCCATAATCAATCCGGATAAAATATAGTATTCTATATGTGCATGCTTATGCAAACATGCTTCGCATATTAATGAATATGACGCGTATTATATATATATATATATATATATATATGTGTGTGTGTGTGTGTGTGTGTGTGTGTGTGTGTGTGTGTGTGTGTGTGTGTGTGTGTGTGTGCGCGCGCGCGCGCGCGCGCGTGCGCTAAACAAGATGAGATAATTAATAACAAAACTCCTCAAAGATTTTATATTAAGTCCTAAGCGTTCAAAGATATTTGGAATATCGAACGTCGCCTTCTAGCATGATAAAAATAATAGAGTATCAATTAATTATTATAATTTTATTGTGTCACCACAAGGCTTATCTTAATTCTTTGATATGTTAATTTTATCATATTTGATGCTTATAAAGAAAATTGAACAATATTATTTTATTGTGTCACCACAAGGACAATATTTTTTTTTAATTATATGGAGTGCTAGGTTAGACTTAACTTGGATAATTTTGATTCGGATGTGCCACCACTTAATCCAAATAATCTAAGAGGTAAAATAAAGGAGTTACATGATGATGTAATTGACAAGAGTTGTCTACCTATTTATTTATATATAGTTTATTGTATCACCACAAGGCTATATACATTTGAAATGAGATCCTTATTCTCACTAGCAAATCTTTAATTAGATTTTTCTGAACTATATAAGTGAGGGTAATATAGTTTGATGAAAATAGTGGGAGATGCCAATTTAAAACAAGACCTAATTATTTTGGTAATTAATAAAAGAATGTATGCTAAAATGTTGTTAATTATAAATTCATTTACATAATTTTATAATGTCTAAATTACTATCATTGCGAAACATATTAGATGTTATTTAACCAGACCGAATTAAACGGATTGGTTAAGGAATTAGAGAATAGTTCTCATGGCTGAAAAGCTATCTTATGTCCTTAATATGCCTATCCATGCAATGGTTGTAGACAGTGCCTATGAGGAAGAGATTGCTACTTTTAAAAAGTGGCAAGATGATGCAAGTTGGGTCAATGCATCATACTCGTATCCATGAGTAAGGAGCTTCAGCGTCATCATGAAACTATGGATGCTCCTACTATATTCCTGCTCATCAAGTAGTTGATGGTGAAGAAAGTAGGACTGATATATATCAGATATCTAAGGAGCTCTTCCGATCTAGAATGACTAATGACACTACAGTACAGACAAAAGTCCTTAACATGATCAATTTGATTGAACAATTAAGACAAAAGGTTTTGTCATTGATGGAGAGTTGAGTCAAGATTTGATCTTGCAGTTACTCCCAGACTCCTTCTCACAATTATTGTGATTTTTTCACATGAACAAGCTAGATATCAGCCTCGCTGACTTGCTTAACATGTTGAAAAAATGTTGACTCACTTTCCAACCAAGAAAGACCAAGTCTTAATGGTAGGGGCCAAATGATCTTCTAAAAAGAAGAACGATTCAAAGAATTTAAATAGAAAGGCAAAAACAAAGGATAATAAGAACAAAACTGATACAGATAGCAAAGGAGTTTGCTTCAACTGTAATAAGCCTGAACACTGGAAAGAAACTGCGAGAAGAATCTTACAGAAGCTAACCAGAAAAAGCTTAGTGATGCTTCGGTTACAAATACAGTTTTGTTCATTACTAAAATAATTTTTTCTTTAAGTTAAGGTTCTTCTTAAGTATTGGTACCAGCTTTGGTTCTCATAAATATAGATTTATGATAGGACCAAGCAGAAGTAGAAAGATAAACAAAGATAAGTAATTTGATGTGTGGAAAATGAACCAAAGGTTACTGCATTTGTAAGACCCCAAATTTTATGAAATAAAATTATTCAATTTTTCTTATAATTATTATTCAATAATTGGTTAAATTAATAAAAGGTTAAAGTTAAGGTGATGTGTGAAAATTTTATAAATTAAGCAAGTTGTCATAAAATACTCGTTTGGTCGGGGAATATTCTTTTTGTCGGAGAATATCCGTACGACGGCATAATCGTTGGTGGACCACATAACAGAATAACTATCGGATATAAAAAGCAACAAAAATAACCTTTTTATAAAAATAACGACAAGCCTTTTACCATTAAACTATTGAAATATCCGGTGATAAAAGAACAGTAATACGCGTTGTTGCACAGTAGCACATGGTATTGCAAAATATCTCTAATTAGTGATGCTTACGTAAGAAGTCACTCAGTTTTGCTCAATTATTGTCACAGTATCATTTGCACAATATGTTATATTATTAAATTAATAATTAAGATGATACAATTATTCATATTATTATTTGTATTATTAACAATGTCTAGGAAGTTCTGTCGAGGAAAGGGGTTTGATTATTTAATTACGCGCCAGTAAGGAGAAATTCTTATCGGAAAGCCCCCTCTTTCCTGGGAATGATCTAGTTGTCAATATTATGAGTTATAATATTAAATGATGAATAATTGTTGAAAGATTAAAAATGTGTTGTGGTAATTATTTATTCATTTTTTTTGATATAAATAGAGGGGTTTGTTATGAGGCTCTTATTATAAGTTTGGTTTATTATTCCATAAGGAGATGTGCTAATTTTTTAGACCGTTGGTTGAAGTTATAATAGTAAATCAATATAGACCGTTGGTTGAAGTTATAATAGTAAATGAATATGAACTGCTGGTTGAAAGTTATAATAGTAAATCAATATGGACCGCTGGTTGAAAGTTATAATGGTAAATCAATATGGACTGTGGCTGGTGCTGCGGCGCGGGTTTTATGCCTGTAGCCGACGCTGCGGCGCAGCGAACCAGTTCCAGAAACTGCAGTTCGCGAAAAATGTAGAACATGACAATTTTTAACTATTTCTTTATTCATACATGAATTTAAACAAACCCAGACATTATTTTATACACATAATTATTACTCAACCTTTCTAGCATGATTTTAACAAGTTAAAACATACAATTTCCAGAATTAAATCATGTAAATTCATGTTCTCGGTGATTTTGAAAGTTTTTAAAGATAAAACATAAAATTTGACACTACGGGTTCGTTATAACACCGAATCTGTCCATTCAAAATTTGTTTTCTTCGTTTTAATATCCATAATCATATACAAGTGTAAAATTTATGATAGAACATATGATTAAGGTATTAAATTTCTACGTAAGGGCCATATGGCCATATTTTTATACTCTGTAACTTTCAAAATCTAATTACGACATATTTTTATGAAATTGATGTTATGAAAACATACAATATATAGTAAAAACATGTTATGATAACATATTAACACATATATACAAATACATAATCATTACTCTTTTTCAATTATAGAGACTTGAAGCCATTTTTCATAAAAATATAAACAACGTAATTTGAAGTTTGGGGAAGAAGATATTACCTTACAACAACTTCTCTGATTATCCATTATCGTAATTTCCTCTAAACTCTCTAAAAATCTCTCTGAATTCTCTGAACTCTCAGGCTTTTGTTTCAAAAATAACATAAGTAATATATTAAAACTGACTAATGCGCTTTGTAACTGGCAGTGTGGTGGTTAGTTAACCCCATTCATGGGTTAACTGCTCCTAACTTCTCTTAGGGCCTCGTTTGGCTAGGAATAATAGGCTCAATCCTATTTAATTTTATTAACCTCTTATAATATAGTTTTAATCATGTCACACCCAATTATATAATAAATCAAATATCTTATTTAATTTAATAGAAATAAAATATAATAATTTCTCATTAATTCACATAGTGACGTAATTAATCTTCTCATTTATTAATTATGTCAAATTATTAGTTTTCTAATTAATTATTAAATTCATTAAAATAACATTATGCTTATTAAATATTCCATTTAATTCAATAACTTCACATAAATACATACTTTGAATAATAAAAATTCTCCACATTAATTTAATAAATATAACACATATAATTAAATTAATCTACCACAATTTTATCAATTAATTATTTAATCCAATAATTAAATCATCAAAAAATATTTATTTAACTCAATAAATATTCAAATTAAATTACAAAATCTCGTTCGTCACAAATTCAATTTGAATGTGAAAAGGATTGGTGGTGAACATGTACCTGAGGAAGCTAGTTTTACAAGGGTATGTATCTAATCTCCATCTCTTTTCTATTGATTGATAATAATACATAAAGTATGATCATGGTGATGGGTTTGTATGAAATTTTAAATTTCTATTTTGTCGCACTTCCGCACCTTTTATGTAATTTGATTGCATGATCACGCTATGTACAAACCCAACACTTTGAACGACCTATCATTGACAATATTGATTTACTAATTAGTGTTATGTATATTTGTACGTCTATACGCTTATTTATGCTATTATCTAGCAAATAATTCAATCACAAGGTACACATAATATAATGTACCATCATTAATCTTATAAAATATTTAATAAATCTTAGGTTAATGATTTAATAAATTTATAAGGTTTTTCTTAAGTAATAAACACTTATTAGATCCTTAAACAATTTATTATAATTGTTTAATTAATGAGTCATTTAAATTATCTTCATTTATTAACTCTATCTTCATTTAATTACCATTTAATATTAGTTAAATAGTAATTAATTAATTACCTTTAGTTATTATTTAATAAGTAATAGCTAATTACATCTACTTATTATTTAATGTTAATTAAACAATGAATAATTAAATTATTAACATTATTTTTCTTTAATTATTATTTAATATTAATTAAATAATAATTAATTAATCATTTATTCTAGAATAATAAATTATTTATTTATTTTCTTCATTAGTCTTTAATTATTCATTACTATTAATAAATAAAACATTAATTAACATTTGTCCTTATTTAATATTAATTAAATAATAATTAATTAATTATTTATACTTGAATAATAAATAATTAATTCACTTCATAAGTCTTTAATTATTCTTTCTTATTAATATAAGAATAATTAATTATCATTTCTTTTTATTATTTAATATTAATTAAATAATTATTTTATAAATTTTATGTCAATGTAAGTAAGTAATTACATTATTATTACATAATCTTAGTTAAACATTCTTTAATCATTATTTAATATTAATTAATCAATGGTTTAACTCTATTAATTATTTAATCTTAATAATCAATAGTTAATTTATTAACACTAACTCTACTTAATTATCACTTAATATCACTTAAATAATAATTAAATAGTTAATTACATTTAAATTACATGTAATTAGTTTAATAATTATTTAGTGGCATTAATAATTATTAGTTAGTAAGTTTTAAATGAGTTTAAATAATCAATTACTTAATAATTACATAACTGTTCAGAAAAATTTTGAATTAAATATTTTAATATTCTTCGTCGGAACCGGCCGTAAATGTGGTGAACCGGTAGCCAGAAAAGTTGCGTCGGTGTGGTGGATAGTGAACCGACATTGTGTTTCGCAACATTTTCAATTTTTTTTTTCCAGATTTGAGGTCCTTCACTAAAACTTGAATAAAATGAAATCTATAACTCCGATTTTGGTCCAGTCTTTCTCGTTGGATTCGTATCTTCCCGAAATACAATTTTCATTTATCAAACATCAAATTTGGATCTGTTTTGGTCTCAAACAATAGCCCAAAAGTGACTTGTCATGCAACATTATTCCACTGTTGTAGTGTTTTGGTAATAAATCCGTATCTTACTCATTTGCTAACATTTTTAGATACTTCCAAAGAGGTTTTGCCCTTAACGCATAGCTCTAGCATACCAAGAAATAAAATCACAAAAACCCTTGGTATAATTCAAAATGAAAAGTATAGATCACCCTTTTTTAAATAAATTTTCACAAAAACTCATCTAACTTCCTTTTCCTAAATTTATCAACATAAACTTATGTAGATGAACAAGTTAAACATATTATACTCAAGATTTATCATTCTCATA
Source organism: Panax notoginseng (assembly GCA_016801055.1). NCBI lineage: Eukaryota > Viridiplantae > Streptophyta > Magnoliopsida > Apiales > Araliaceae > Panax > Panax notoginseng. The sequence continues at coordinate 119,644,390 of CM029014.1, read as the reverse complement.
AGATTCTAGCCTTTTAGAAGTTGTACTTCCATAAATCTATCACAAGATTACATAAAACATATAAAACATAAAACTAGAGTTTGATTTTTACCTAGTCTTGTGGGATGTCCTCGTTTTCTTTCCAAAATAACTTATGAACTTAGGATGCATGAACAAACTTCCTTCTCTTCCTCCCTAAGATCCGAACCCCTCTCTCTCTTTTCTCTCTTTGTATTTTGCTAGCTTGGGAGATAATAGAAGAAGAAAAATAATAGAAGAAATGAAATGAAATGAAGATGAAATGTGGTGATTTAACTAATATCCACCATATCTTTATTGTCCCTTGGATAAAAGGCTTTTTCTTATCTCTTCCAATTAAGCTTGATCATGTCATTAAATGTGCTAAGTAGATTTTTCACCAATGGGAGATGGACACACTTGTACTTGATGTAAGAGTTACTATTTAAGGAACTTGATTAACATAATTTAGTTGCCTTAAAAGGCCTAATATGGCCGGTCACTCCTTTCCAATTATCCCCTCCATTTTGCTTTTATTTTAATGCACAAATTTAATTAATCAAAAGTCTGAAATACCCTTAATCAAGTGGGCTAAGTATTAGTTTGCATTTGATTTCATTTGGGCTTCTCCTTCAATTGTTTTGGGCTATGTAATAAATATAGTTTAATAATTTTAATTTATATTACCCTAATTGTTTAGTTAGGATTTGTATTTCCAATCTTATAGAATTTACTTACTTACACATATCTCTTTAACTTGTAACCTAATTAGGTTTACTATAATTAGGTTTAAAATTATTAATCACTTGAAATAATAAAATTATCCACTTAAGTTAGTATACGTATTAAATATTAATTATTCCTTATTACCATAACCCTTAGGTTATTTAATTATCCCACCTAATGTATAATTAGGTTATAAAGCTTTTCTTTTTAATGAAATCTATAAATATATGTAAGAAACAAGAATTTTGTAATTAATTTTAAATATTTATTGAATTAAATAAATATTTAATTGATTTATTTATTGAGATAAATAAATAATTCAAAAAATTGTGGTGTAATAATTTAGTTAAGATGTGTTATAATAATTAAATTAATGAATTATAATTTTAATTTAATAATTAAATTAAATAAATTATTAATAGTTATAATGTTGTTCTAATTTAATTTAATAATTAAATTAGAGAGGTTAAGTAAAATTATAATTTATAATGAAAATTATAATTATATGACAAATGTTAATTTATAAATTTAATTAAATTAGTTGTATAATGGGTGTGACATAAGAACTATATAATATAAGTGTTATAAAATAAATTAAGGAGGGGAATTTTAGTGTGTAGCCAAACATGGCCTTGTGGCCTTTGCCATAATATAACTAATGAGTACGTGGGATTATATACATCATTTTATTTGGTTTTGCATATTACTTTTCCTAAGGTTAAGAACAAAGGGTTTAGAGAGAAAGAAATATAGAGAAAGAGAGAGTGAACAAGAAAGAGAGTTACAGAGAAATTGAGGATTCTTTGTGAATTGGAAATCGAAAAAAACTTGCTATCATTGTTGCTAGTGAAAACAAGGAAGTCAAGGTATAATCTATTCCTAATCCGTAGTTTTGATTTTCAATATTTATTCTCTATAATTGAGTTTTGTTGGATTGTCGTTTAATATGTTGATGATATGAGTACATAATCTGATAATTATCATATATAAGTAATTTTTAGTAATCAAATCCATGAAATTTGTTTTGAAGAAGAAAATTTAAATAATAATGTTGTATATATATGAAAGTAGCTTATTGAGACCAAAAGTTTATATTCAATCCTTGTTATAATTTGTAAATTGATTGTGAATTATGTTAGTATGTCAAGAAACGAAAAAAATGCAATCGAAATGGTTTAATTTGGTTAAGAAACAAAAATTTGGTGGTTAATTTCACTAAATATGTTGAAAAACGAAGAAAGTAGCAAGAACATGATTTGTAATACTTTGAATTTGGTTATGTGTGATGTTTTAGGTGTTAAAATGATTGATTGTATATGCTATGAAGATTTGGTTAAGTTTTTAGTGTGTGGATTTGTCTATGTTGATGTAGAATTGGTAAATTAGAGTTTTGGTTTGTAACAGTACTGAAGCTGCTGTAGTTTCTATTTGCGTACTGGCACAGTTACACCGGTACCGAAAGTAGAAACGGCACAGCTGCGCCTGTTGGGTTTCTAGGATCGAGCACCAGCACAGCTGCACCAGTGCCAATGCTTGGGGCAGCGCAGCTGCGCCATCCCTTAAGCAGAGGCAAATTTTTTTTCAGTCCATGATGTGTTGGCTTAACCTAGTCTAAGATACATGATAAGGATTTTAACACGTAATGAAGCTCCATAACAGATTCAAGGTATAATCTATTTCTAATTCCAAATTTTGATATTCTCTATAATTGAGTTTTATTGGATTGCTATTTAATATGTTGATGATATGAGTATATAATCTAATAATTATCATATAGAAGCATATTTAGTGATCAAATTCATGGAATGCAGTTTGAAGAAGAAAATTTAAATAACAGTGTTATATATGTGTCAAAATGGCTTATTGAGACCAAAAATTTATGTTCAATCCTTGTTATAATCTGTAAATTGGTTGTGAATTGTGTTAGTATGTCAAGAAACGAAAATAATGCAATTGAAATGGTTTAATTCGGTTAAGAAACGAAGTTTTGGTGATTGAATTCGCTAAAAGTTTTAAAATTGAAGAAAATAGCAAAAATATGGTCTTTAATCCTCTAAATTTGATTATGTAAGTTGTTTTAGGTGTTAGAATGATTGATTGTATATGTTATGAGGCTTTAGTTAAGTTTGTAATGTAATGGTTTGTCTGTGTTGCTGTAAAAATTAGGAAATTAGAGTTTTGGTTTATAACTGTGCTGAAGCTGCTGCAGTTTCGGTCTGCGTATTGGCGTAGTTGCGCTAGTACCAAAGACAGAAACGGCGTAGCTGTGCCTGTTGAGTTTCTGGGATCGAGCACTAGCACATCTGCGCCGGTGCCAAGGCTTGGGGCAGGACAGCTGCGCCGTCCCCTGAGCAGAGGCAGTTTGCTTTTTTTAATTTCAGTCCATGATGTGTTGGCATAACCTAGTCTAAGATGCATGACAAGGATTTAAACACGTAGTGAAGGTCCATAATAGATTATGATCATATGTTTGGTGATTTTTAGATTGAAAAGATAAAGACGTATAAAACTTTAACTTGTTAATTGATTAAGACTTGAGATGTATTTAAGGTGTGACGATGCCTTATTAAGTTGGTGATTTTCAGATCTGTAAATTGTATCAGAGATTGGAATGTGAGATAGGTGAATGATGTAATAACCCGATATTTTCTATATAAATAAATAAGTAATTTTGCATATAATGTTTTTTAAAGGTGGGAATATGTACCAAGTAATGTGTATGTATATTTGTGATAAATGAAAATGTATTTATTACATTAATAATTATAAATAATTTTTTTTGAATTATTAATCAATATAAATTATATTCTTATAGTAATTAATTTTATAGTAGAAATATTTATATTATTTATTTTCCATGAAAATATGATTATATATTATTTAAATAATATATAAGATGATTATAGATTTCTTATAATAATTATTTTATTATATGAATTTATTTCAGACTAATTAAGCAATTATTATAACTTAATTAATAATTTTATATGTGCAAGATAATTCAGATATGGAATCCAAACCCTAATTCTGGGTTTTTGACTAAGGAATGAGAAGAATAATATAATATTAGTTATATTTTAGTGCTATAAATGTGTACTGCATGTGTGTACACTGATAATTGGTCAAGTATTGTGAAACACTAGAAAACCTGGTATTACTGTGCTAAACCCTAATTTGAAACTCAAATTAAAGTACAAGATTATTATGTAATCGTAATAATGTGATTAACGACCGGAGTTATACATATTAACCTTAATTAGGAAAACCCTAATTAATATTTATAAATCATAATTTCTATATTTGAAGCCATAATTTTCAAATGGAAAACCCTAAATGCTAAATGCGAAAGCTAATTGCTAATTAGAGAATTATTAAACTTAATTTCAAGTCTAATACAATTAGAAAACCTAAGTTAATTAAGGAATCCTAATTTGGAAATTAAGAAACTAAATTTTCATTTTTAAACCTAATTTCAAAATCCTAGAAAAGTTATGTATTTTTTTTGTAAACCCTAAGGGTCACACCCTAAGGGTTGAGACAATTGACAAGCTTACCATTAAAATTTCAAGGCTAATGACCACAATGCCCTCTTTGTCACATTCTTGAATTGGTTGCTTGCAAATCTTGCCATATCTTGGCAAGTCACCAATCCTAGTCTAGCTATGAGCTAAAAAACTCCAACTCTCAGCCATTACCCCATCCAAATTCATTGCATATGAGTTATATATAAGGATCAAGAGAGAGAAAGTTCATTATTTACCCCATTTGTACACATACACACATCCTAGACCCTTTCTCTCTAAACCACGAAAATCTTAAATATTTTCAGTCCCTAAATCATGTCCATATTAACTTCATATCAGATCAGAAGCTTAGATTCAAGCATAGTTCATAGAAACGTATAAAACCCTAATTAGAATCTGATCTTGCTAGCTATGTTAAAAGTTATGTGTGAGTGTTAATATATGTTGTTTATAGTCCATATAGATGATCTGGGTTGATAGCTGTTAGATCCATAACATCTATAGGCTCGGATTTGAAGTTTTTAAAAATCTAAAATTTTTTTATGTGTTGTCTGACAACTAAATGTCAGATCTCTTAAATCTCAGTTTGTTGATGTTTTTGGTTGTTTAAAGGTTTGCTCTTGTAGTATGCTATGAGATCTCAGTTCTAGAACTTGAATCAAGGTCAGAGCATGAACAGATTTCAAGTTATGGGTGGTCAAACCCCATTGACCGACCATGACTGGACAAAATCTGGGTAACCCAGATCTTGCACATAACTGTCTGACAATGATTTTGTAGCCTCTGATATTGCAGATGTTATGCGTTATGAGTTAATTGTTGTAACCATGTTGTAGTATGTTAGTTTAACTTTAGATCCATGCTTTCAGAACCTCTAGATATCATATATACTAGATCTGGTCCTGGTCAAAGGAGGTCAGACGTTCATGAACTCAGTTTTCTAGGTAACCCAGAAAACTGATGAACATGAACACTGTCAGACTTTGACCGGCATAGATCTACTTGCTGTGATATTGTTATGGTGATATTTTTGTGATAGATCTAGACCTTGACATATTGGCTATACACTGCAACATTTATATCACAACATCATCACATGGATGGCATGTTGTGGAAGCCCAAATATACATAGTCGAACTGTTCTTCATTTCTGGGTAACCCAGAAAATGAAGAACAGCTCTGACAGACTTTTTAATGGTTTAGAACTTTCTGATTACTGATGTTTAGACTTGACAATTGTTTCAAGCATGTACTCTGTTAATTTGTATACAAATCCCGACGTCTAGAACACCTTTACCATGAACAGATTTCACGACATAAGGCCACCAAGGTTGTTGACCGGCCATGACTTGATTTTCTGGGCAGCCCAGAAACGTGATGAACATCTTTGACAGTATGTTCTGAGCCTTAGATCTTGCTTGTGTGTTATGTTATGGTACAGAACGTGCTTGATAATTGTAAAATTACACGAGTACTACAAGTTCTGATCCATAGCTAGCCTAGAAACATCATACGTAGTAAATTATTCATGGTCAAACTAGCTTGCTTGAAACTGACTTTGAATATTTTGGGTTTCTCAAAAACACCTTAGGCGACGCTTTTTGTCGCTAAAGGCTATAGCGACAGATTTAATAATTTTATTTAATTTATTTTCCAAAAATCATTTCAAAATAGAAATTAATTATTAAAAATTCTAAAAATAGTTTTAAAAATTATTTTAAGTTATAAAAATTAACTTTTAATAATTTAACATATTTTTCATAAATATTAATATTTATTTGAATATTATTGATATTTAATTTATTTAATAAATGCATTAAATAAATTAATTAAAAATGATTTTATTATATTAAAAATTATTTTAAATAATAATAAGATATTTAACAATATTTTAAGTTATAAAACATAACTTTTAATATTTTAAGATAAATTTTATTAATTATTTAATATTAATGATATTAGATTTATTTAGTAATTATATTAAATAAATTAATTAAAAATAATTTTAATATTATAAAAATCATTTTAAATGAAAATAAATAGTTTAAAAATATTTTAAGTTATAAAATATAACTTTTAATATTTAAAGGTAAATTTCATTAATAATTTAATGTTAAAAATAGTTTATTGAATTAAAAATCATTTAAAAAAAGATATAAATGATTTAAAAAAATATTTTAATAATAATAAATGACTTTTAATATTTTGGTGAATAATACATTAATATTTAAATATTAATGATAATTATTTAAAAATAATTTTAAATATTTTAAAAATCATTTAAGGATAATAAAAATGATTTAAAAATATTTTAAGTTATTATAAATAACTTTAATATTTTGACAATAATTTTATTAAAAGTTTAATATTAATTAAATATTAATGATAATAAAATTATTTAATATTCAAATCATTTAATAATGATTTCAGTGTTTGAAAATTCATAATAAATTATAATAATTATTTAAAAATTATTATAAGGCTATAAAAAATAATTCGATTGATATTTAAAATATCTAAACGAATATTGAACTACACGAAAGAGTCTTAGACTCGATAATTACCCGATAAAGCCGTCGGTATACCGAAATATTTTAAAAATTGATCTAGACTTATATAATTTGACTAGATAAGTGTTTGTTTGTGAATCAATGACTGTTAAACTTATGTGACAATGTGGTTAGGTTATGTGTTAACTGTAAATAGCAGTACTATATGATATGATTTATTATTTCAATCGAACGAATGATCTTATTAATGATAGGTTTTAGTATAAAAGATAAAACTAAGTTGTGTAATAGTAAGCAGCAACTCAGGCAAGTATCCTACCTTTGCATTTACTTTATGCAATGGACATTAGTAAGAATATTTTAGGCAAGTATCCTATTTGATTCTGCTAGACATAAACCTAAAAATATTGTTGAACAAGATAGAACTTTATTGTATCCAACCAGATTGTTTTGGTTCGGATTCCCGACTAAGTATGAACATCCCGAACATGGAAAAACTTTTGTGCACCTAAGGTGGATAAGATGAACGATAATATCATTCTTGCATGTAGTATTGATCAATACAGGGCATAACGAGCTGATCACCCCCAGTGCATGTAAGTTATGACGGTCTGCAGATGAATTTCTGTATACCTTTTTGAAAATAGAAGACAATGTTCATAGTCTGTCGACTGATCTCCATTTAAAGTCAATACGTAGTTTTAAAAATTTGATATAGATTTGATATGTTGTTATTATTGGTTCAGCTTGCTTCACAACAGTTAATTCGTTATAGAAGTGTCGTACAAAGAAAATATTTAATCCTTTCAGCAAATGTTTATTGTTTCTATTACTTGCTGGGTAATCAAATGCTCATTCTTGCTTTAAATTTAAATGTTTTCGGCTAAGCATGATCAACCCGAGGGTTCAGGCAAGAACAAGGGGAAAGAAAAGCTGTTCAAATGAGTTTTATAATATTCTGTGTAATAGTTAAAGTTTATTAAGACAGTGATATTTATTATCTATGATGTAATGAATGTTTAAAGGTCGCGTACCTGGGATTTAGACTCTGATTTATGTAAATTAAGTTTGGTATCTATATTATTGTTATTATTATTAGTATTATTCCGCTCATAGAAATGGTATCGTGAAGCACCGAGTTCGGGTTTCAAGTACCTGAATTTGGGGGTATTACAGGTTGGTATCAGAGCTTAGGGTTAGAAACCTTAGGTGGGATAGACCTTAGGTTATAACCTTTAGGACAGAGGGAAACGTTGAAAATACAAATAACTCATATAGAGTTTAAAAGGAGATGAATTAAATAAATTCATCGTTAAACAAAATACAAGATAACTTTTATAAAACTATTGTTTGCTGTGTGTATATACTATATGCTAATCAGGATAATTTGTGTGTAGATGTCAGGTGAAAAAGAATTAGGATACCCTCAGATCATAAAGAAGGAGCCAATATCAAAGCCAATAGCTGAAATAGAGGCTCGTAGTGCAAGAAACCTTGATGAGGTAGTGGTATTGGAAAACGTAGTACCAGATCCAGAAACAATAGAACTGACAGATAGTGATTCAGACACTAAAGTTGGAGCTTATCAAGCATCAACAGAGGTGAAGAATCTGAAGAACAAGGTTTCTTCTCTAGAAAAGCTGTGGGAAATAGAAAAGCTACTAAATAACCAATTGCAAAAGGCGTTAATAGAAACTATGGAAGAACAAGATAAGCTTAAAATCTAAATTGATCAAATGGGAGCCAGAAGCAACAAATCATGTGCAGCTCCGAGCAAGAAGGGGAAAAGAAGGATGAAAGATCGTGACTTAGGAAATCCTGATAACAACCAAGGGAATCTTAACCGAATAGAAAAGTGTACAAACTGTGATAAGAAACATGAAGGCTTATGCCAGAAAGGAGAGATGATTTGCTACAATTGCGAACATGAGGGACATATCTCTCCTCATTGTCCCAATCCGAAGCAAGGTGTCTGTTTTATTTATGGGATAGAAGGTCATCAGGCGAAAGGTTGTCCAAGATCCAGAAGAAGGCGTAGTGAACCAGTAGTATAAGTACAGTTAGATTATGCGTATTCCATAATAAGTATATGTGTGTAATATAATATTCTCAAACTTTTGTACAAGTTGTTGCAGCGAATCCTGACTTTTGTGGTCACAAAGGGATATCAGTATGTGTTATGTTATGTAAAGTGCTATGACTTAGTTGAATGAATATGAATCTACGTTTGATTAATGGAATAAGTTTTGTATTAAACTTCGTGTTACATGTTAAACTTATACAATAAGGTTTAGAATGTAAGTTAAATTTATGATTTTATGTAATCAGATAATGCTGCCACAACATCGAACACGAAATCAAAGGGCAGAAGAATCTATCAACAACGCTGGGGGACAACAACCATACCCGATGCAAAAATTTGCAAACATGGTAGCTCAGGCTATACAGCAGGGAATACCAGCCGCAGGGAACCAGCCACAATCCCTTAGCAAATTTTAAAGACTTCAAGGCAGTAGGACCACCAGAATTCAGGGGGACAGCTGACCTTATAGAAGCCCAAACATGGGTTAAAGAGATAGAAAAGGCGTTCATAATTGTTAGGGTAGATGAGGGGCAAAAGACCGCTTTTGCCACCTATATGATGAAAAGGGAGGCGAACTTTTGGTGGGAAGCAAATCAAGCGAGGGCAGGAGAAGATGTGGTACATTGGGCTAGGTTTAAGATTTTGTTTTTCAAAAACTGTCTCTTAGCTAGTATGCAGGTTGGGATGGAGGTAAAATTTTTAGAGCTAAAACAGGACAATATTGTGACGCCCCCAAAATAGGTATACATTACCCATTCTGAGTTGCCAAATACATGGTCCATAAATCAAATACAAACTTCTTTTATGCAATATAATAAAAGCGTAGCATAGAGTTTTTACACGAATATTATCTCATAGATAGTATTCAAACTCAAATGAAGTCCTTATTACATTTATTATCACACTATTTCATAAAATAGTAAGGACTACTATAGCCACCATCTCGGACCGTCACTATGTTCCCCGACTAGTCCCGTCTACGTTCTCATTTCCTGAAGAAAATAATGAAAGCAAAAGGGTGAGCTCAACTAGCCCAGTAAGAAATATTATGACTAAGATAATGCAGAATAAATTATCGTTAGCCTTCAACAGTGTTAAACTGATATAATATAATAAACATCAAGTTTAGCTGAAGTGGAACAAGCAATCCATTAGAAGAGTTAAGTAGAGCATGATATCTACTATCTTCTATGATTTAAAAAGATTTTTTATCAACTTTATCGCTGAGACTCAACTTAATAAATAAACCACATCATCGAATCATCCCTGCACTACGGCCAAGGATATTCACGTAATCATCAATTGTCATGATTATACCGAATAATCCCTTATTATAATCATACCAACAACTGTCCATCAATGCACTACAGGCCAATGAGGACTTTTACCACATTATTTGTAACATTACAGGTCATGATTATACCGAATGATCCCTGATTATAATCATACCAATCAACAGCCCATTATGCACGTAAGCCAAAGATGACTTTGATCACAAAATAAGCATGAGGATGATGACAATGATAGAAGAATTCAATTAAAAGAAAACAAAGGATAACTTTTTAAAGATTTATAATTTAATTTATCCAGAATTCAATAATGTCCAAATTGTCAAAATGATACTGCTTTGTTGAGTAAAATTTAAGAATAATATTGTATCATAAATGATTTGGATAACAAAGAAATTAATTTTTGTCATGAATAATTTCCCGGGTGAATAGTACCTGAGTGAATAGTACCCCGTGAATAGTATTTTGGGAATAGTACTCCATAAATAGTACTTTGTGAATTGTATTCATGAATAGTGTAACATTCTATAATTTTAAAGTGTTATAATAAATATTTATTAATTTATATAAATATTTAATGGATAGATTTATTGATTGAATAATTAATTGTTCAATTTGAGTGATGTGGTGTATTTAATTATTTGTTGAATAAATAATCAGATAAATAATTAAATAGTAAATATTAAATATTTATTTAATTATATGGCAATTTGAATTGATGTGATTTAATTAATTATTTGTTGTGTAATTAATTAAGGAGCTAAATAAATTAGTTGTTATGAGATTTTATAATAATTATTAATTTAATAAGCTAGAGAGCTTATAATGATTTTAAATAAATAATAATATTTTAAATGAGAAATTGTAGTTTAAAATATTAGTTGATTAAATGAAGTTATAATTGTAAAAGAAATTATAATTATTTATGTGATTAAAGTAATTTAATGGATTAATATTTTATTTATTTAATTAAATAAAGTGTGACTAATAACCTTGCTATAAAGGAGTTATTAAAATAAATTAAAGGACTTTAATTTAGTTTTGGCCAAACAAGTTTTAATGCATATTAAGTCTTTAATTTAATGGTGTTTTACCAATCAAGATATAAGGATTAATTGATTTATTTTAATTAGGTTTACCAAATAAGGTGTAAGAGTTAATGAGTTATTTTTATTATGTTAGCCAAACAAGCCTTAGGGCTTTTGATTTTTAAAAAAGTTAGATAACTGATGTCAGTTATACATATATTAATATTATATACTTAATACCTATATTATTATTAGTATGCGTTATATCTTTTTGTTAGTACGTAAGTTAGAATAGAGTTAGGAGAAAGACTCAGAAGAAGAAGAGACGAGAAGAAGAAGAATACAGAGAAAAATTGAGATAATCCTAGAGAAATTGTGACAAGAATTGAGGGAAAAGAAGTCTTGTTATCATCCTCTTAAACAAAGTTATCATCTTCTATGATACAAGGTATCATCTAAACCCTTTTATTTTTCAAAAGTTTTAGTTGTCTTCTCTTCCAAAAAAAATTCTCTGAAAATTTTTTGTGAAGGATAAATTGTGTGTGGTATATGGTTTTGTATGTTAAATTATTTGTTATAAAAATTGTTTTTCATAAGTTATATATAGGAATAGTCAATTAATTCATGTATGTATGTAATTTGTGAAGAAACCCATATTACAGTGAGTTTATATGAATATATATGAACATGGCTTAGTTTACAATAGAAATTAAGGTTTAAGTAGTTGTTCAATTGATAAATTGATTATGGAAATTGATAAAGTATGTATAATCATAACTATGATGTTTTGAAATTTCTATTTTTATTGAAAAACAAAATCACAGTGTTGATTTTCATTAAAAATTGTCAACAATAGAGTTTTGCCAAAAATATTGAAATCGGGTGTTGTAAATTTGATGTTTATGTTGTTTAGATGACTAGAAACGCGTTAAAAAGTATTAGATTATGTTTATGTAAACCTATTTACTCATTGGGTAGTTTGGTATGGTTGTTAGAAAGGAGTTTGGAGGCCTAATTTGGCTTTTCGTAGTGTTCTAGAGCTAAAATCGCATAATCGCAGCAGTGACCCCCGCGCCGGCGGGCCCCCTAGTGCAAAAACCCCCACCCCGGCCGGGGGGGGGGGGTGTTCTGTCAAGCCAAAATTTTGAAAAAAAAAACTGACTGGACGTAGTTTACTAAAATGAGTATAACTTTTTCATATGAACTCTGATTGATGCGATTCAAGATGATTCGAAACGAGGACGAATAGGCCTATAACTTTTATTCTTTAAGTGTTTCAATTTGAAATCGTTATGAAGGGTCAAAACGGCTATCTTTAGGACTGTTGTGTATTTAGAGGCCATCGGAAGGCGTCAGAATGCGCAGATGCAAGTGCAATCCTTTGTGTATTAGTATAACCTAATGATAACATGTTAGACATGTAATAGGATACTATATCAAGTTGTTAATGTGTATATAGTGCAATGGCATGATCACTTAAGTAGTTGTAATAAAGCTAAATAGTGATGTTCATGAAAAGATGCGATTTTGTTAGTAAGCTATATGAATCTAATGTTAGTATAACTAATGTGTATTGTCAATACATATGATATGTGTAGAACCTTTGGTGAACGTGAGTAGTGATTGTTTAACCTACACGATGAATGTATTAGTTATGTGTTAATGACTAACTATGTCACGATGACATATGTATATAGGATATTGTGATTCAAATTGATTCGGTTTAGCCTACGAACAAGGCAAGTTCTCTAACTCAAAACTTCATTGTGCGAGTTTAAATTCATTTGGTACATTATTGTTTTCAAATTCAATTACAATTGTTGCAAGTTGCTACCTCTACATTTTCGTAGAGCGAGATTGTCTATTATTGAGTAGGTCATTGTTTTTAGTTACTCATGACGATGTAAGATTTCTAATCCTTTATCTTATTGAACTAATTATTGTTTTCAATTCGATTACCTTATAATGATGCAAGCTGTCTAAACTTTGGTTTGATGTTGAACAAATTATTCTTGTATTACACTTGTTGTTTAGCATGCATAAATAAATTGCTATGCATGTTTAGTATTCAATTCTAATTAACCTTGGCTTAGTATTGTTCAAACAAGGTATGCTATAGTTATTCAAATTATATGCTATTAGATTATTCCTAATGCATGACTTTAGTTTACTATGATTGATTCAATCACTATTATTCTATAGTATAGTGTTATTGGTCTTATTCAACTACTCCTTAGTTAATGTTCTTTAAATTCCAAATTTCCTTGAAAGCTTATCCAAACCAAACTTACTTTGGTGCGGACTTGTATTCTAAATACTGAGATGAACAACTCTTTTAATAGAGGTTTACGCTTAGCGTTGAAATGGTTGTGCACAATACATTGTACGAAGGGTTGATCCCCCTAAGTACATGAAGTCCTTACAGTCTTATGACTATTAAAGTTTAGGTTGAAAGATTACTTATAACTGTGGACATGATTCATGGTCATTAGACCCTCAGTAATTGATTAAAGTTTTCAGAAAGTAATAGAATTTATTGTTCAGTTCTATTAAACCTAATATTGGCAAATGCTGTAAAGTTAAATGATTTATCTATTATTATTTCAAGTGGGCTTTGTTTGCTCACTCTTGCCTGTAAACTTTCTTACAGCTAAGGTTGAAACTGGTGATGTACCTAGCACCAGTAAAGGGAAAGGAAAGATGAAACAATGCTGAAGACCTGTAATAGATTGAATAGTTTATTTTCAGACTTGTTTAAAGATTGTAATGAATGTTATTTTAATTATTCCGCATGAATGAATGAATGTTTGTAAAGGTTAGATAACCTGGGAGATTTATTTAAATTTAATCATGTATGGGCAGGTTTTATTTATTCAATTTTATTATAATTGGGTAGTTAGAAATGAATGTTTTGATTACGTGAACACCAAATCTTGAGGAAATGGAGTACCAGGATTTGGGGGTGTCACAGGTTGGTATCAAAGCTTTAGGTTATGAACCTTAGGTGGGGGAAAAGCCTTAGGAAGTAACCTTTTGAAAAGATAGTGGAGTTAACTCTTATCGAGTTTTAAGAAAGAAGTAATAAAACACTTATGTGCTTATGTGTTTATGTTTATGTACTCGTGAGTGTTGAGTAGTAATGATTATTAATTAAAACTTTAAAACTTTGTTGTTAGGATGACTAATGTTGGAGAGTCCAGTCAGGCTAGGGAGGAGGGACCTCAAATGCCTATAGAGGAGGAACCTCGCGATGTTCAGGTAGTTTGGGAACAACTATTGCCACGAGAGTCAGCCCCGTTGGTCACAGTAGTTGAGGATGAGGATGATGATGTGGAGACAGACGAGGAGGATCCCATTGAGTTACCGCAGGAGGATGAGGATCACAAGGATGAGGAGGAAAGGATTCCGCTTAACTCGATAGCTGGTCGTGTATATGATGAAGTGCACGACCTTAACGTGGAACTACAAGATACAGTGGAGGAGTTACAGGAGATAGTAGCTGAACAACAGACTACAATTACACAAAAAGACGGCGAGATCCAGGATCGTGATGAACGACTGACAAACGCCGAGGAGAAACTAACACAGACTGAAGGAGAGAAGGAACAATTGATCGAGATGGTTGCTGAACTGAAGAGCAGGCTGAGAGAAGAAGCGGCTAAGAGGGCAAGAGCTGAAGATGCATACGAGGAAGCTTATCAACGAACTGGAAGAGCAGTAAGGAGCTCACAGGCAAAAAGGATGAAGATGGAAGAAATTGTCAAAGTATTCGACACCGCAATTAATCGAGCTCAAGATCGAGTTATGGGATATCCGATTCAGTTCGAGACGCTGCCATCATTTGTGTTAGATCGAAGAACGATGTTTCGAGTCATAGAGGAAGAACGTGATAGGGCTAAGAAGTATCTTAATAGATCATCGTAGAAAGTGTGCCTGTAATGCACGTAATATGTATTAAATAATGTGTAAATCCCTAGTGTTAAGTAACCATGGGATATGATAATAATGGTGTTGTCCTGAAACTTTTGTAGTTCAGGAAAGGATGTAGATAGCAGAGATGCTATTGTGTTATGTTTTTAAAAAGTTTATGAATAAATAAAAGTTATTATTTTATTCAAAGTGTTATGTGCTATGTGGTTATTTCTTTTGTAGAGGCAAGTTAATTAGAAATACTTAAAGAAGTTAAGTAATGGTCTAATAGATGTTTTATTTTAAACAGAAAATGCCTCCCAGACGTCAACCAACACGACAGAGAACCACCGAAGAAGCTAACGACAATGTTGATGCGAATCCCGTTCAACAACTAGTGACACTATTGACATGAGCATTGCAGAATCAACCTCAAAACCATGGTACAACGTTTAAGGAGTTTAAGGCGGTTGGACCACCTGAATTCCGTGGATCCATGAATCTAGTTGAAGCTCAAACCTGGATTATGGAGATAGAGAAGGTGTTCGATGTCGCTAGGGTAGGGGATGACCAGAAGACGACTTTCGCAACTTTCATGTTGAAAGTAGAAGCTAGTTATTGGTGGCAGGCCAATAAAACTCGTGAAGGGCCAGGAGTGATGACCTGGGATAGGTTTAAGGAGTTGTTCTGCGAGACCTATTTCCCGGAGAGTTCAAAGAGTCAGCTGGAAGTACAGTTTCTGGAGCTGAAGCAAGGGACGATGTCGGTATCTGAGTATGCCGCAAAATTCAACGAATTGGCGAGGTTTGCGCCATATCAGGTTAGCATAGACGAACGCAAGGCGAAGAGGTTTGAACAGGGACTGAAGCCCTGGCTGTACAGTAGGGTTTCCCTGTTCCAGTTGAAGACATTTACAGCAGTAATGGAGAAACCAGTACTCGCCGAAGGTGGAGGCGAGGCGGTAACAAAATTCAACCAGGAACAAAAGAAGAAGAAGAATGAAAATGAGATGAAGAGTGGAGGTGGTAGCGGTGGAAATAACAACAACAACAACAACTTGAAGAGAAAGTGGAATGGAAGTATGGGTACTGGAAACCAGCAGGGTAACCAGCAGAATAAGAAGTTTGAAGCATGTGCGACATGTGGGAAGTTTCACAAGGGAGCGTGTTTGATGGGGAAACGAGTTTGCTACAAATGTGGCCAGGAGGGTCACATCGCCCCAAATTGCACTCAATCAAAGAAGAATGTGTGCTTCACGTGCGGATCTAAGGATCACTTTGCTCGTGAATGTCCTAAGAAGAAGGAGGGAGTGACAACCAGAAATAATGGAGGAGGTAACAATGGAGGTACGTGGGCTATTACAGGACCTGCAACATCAAACAAATCCACAGCCAGAACCTTCAACATGACTGTGCAAGATGCTGTGCAATCGAAGGATGTGGTGTCAGGTATTATCCCAATCAATGATATTGATGCATATGTATTATTTGATTCGGGTGCTACTTGCTCGTTTATATCTGATGAATTTGCTAAGAGGTTAGAATTGCCTAGAGAAGAACTGAATTTTCCTTTGAATATAGAAATTGCGAATAAGGAAATAATCCCTGTTAGGTTCGTTTACAAGAACTGTAGGGTGAACATTAAGGGGAATATCTTGTTAGTAGATTTGATTCCAATTAGACTCGGGGAATTTGATGTAATTTTGGGAATGGATTGGTTGTTCAATTATGGAGCAGTAATTGACTGCCAAAAGAAGTGTGTAAACCTTATGACTCCGTCAAAGGTAGTATTTTATGGTAGCAAGTCGCCAAGACAAATGAAATGTCTGAAGACTATGCAGGCCAAGAAGTTGTTGAGTCAAGGTTGTGTGGGCTATTTAGCTTACATAGTCGATACTCAGAAGAAAGGTGTGAAATTAGAAGAAATACCGGTAGTGAGAGAATTCGAAGACGTGTTTCCAGAAGATTTGCCAGGACTTCCACCGGACAGAGAAATTGAATTCGTGATCGACTTAGTGCTGGGAACAGCACCGATATCAAAGGCTCCGTACAGAATGGCTCCGGTAGAAATGAAGGAACTGATGGTACAGTTGCAAGAACTGCTAGACAAGAAATATATTCAACCAAGTGTATCGCCGTGGGGAGCGTCAGTTTTATTCGTAAAGAAGAAGGACGGGTCAATGCGTCTTTGCATTGATTACAGGGAGTTAAACAAAGTCACTATTAAAAACAAATACCCGTTGCCAAGAATAGATGACTTGTTTGACCAATTGAAGGGTGCTAAATACTTTTTGAAAATTGATTTGAGAAGTGGGTATCACCAGTTGAAAGTGAGGAAGGAGGATATACCACGAACGGCATTCAGAACTCGGTATGGACATTACGAGTTTCTGGTGATGTCTTTTGGTTTAACCAATGCACCTGCTACGTTCATGGATTTGATGAACAGGGTGTTTAAACCATTCTTAGACAAGTTTGTAGTGGTATTCATCGACGACATTCTAGGGTATTCCAAAACTCAAGAAGAACACGTGGAACACTTACGTTTGACATTGGAGACACTAAGAAAGGAAAAGCTGTACGCGAAATTCTCTACATGCGAATTTTGGCTCGATCGTGTACAATTTTTGGGTCATGTTATTGACAAGGAAGGGATTTCAGTGGATCCATCGAAAGTGGAAGCTGTAATCAATTGGGAACAACCAAGAACACCGTCAGAAGTGAGGAGTTTCTTGGGATTGGCTGGTTATTATAGAAGATTTATTCAAGATTTTTCTAAGATAGCCACTCCATTAACAAATTTGACAAGGAAAGCTGTAAAATTCGTGTGGACGGAGAAATGTGAAGAAAGTTTTCAAGATTTGAAGAAGAAGCTAAGTGTAGCACCTGTGTTGACGTTACCAGACAATATAGGAAATTTTGTGGTGTATAGTGATGCCTCACACAAAGGGTTGGGTTGTGTTCTTATGCAGAATGGCAAAGTTATTGCGTATGCATCAAGACAATTGAAAGATTATGAGAAAGGATATCCGACTCATGATTTGGAATTGGCTGCAGTTGTGTTTGCTCTGAAGATATGGATACACTATCTTTGTGGAGACAAATGTGAGATCTACACAGACCACAAAAGTCTGAAGTATATTTTCACTCAGAAAGATTTGAACTTGCGCCAGAGAAGGTGGATGGAACTGATAAAAGATTACGATTGTGAGATCTTTTATCATCCAGGCAAAGCGAATATGGTAGCTGATGCTTTAAGCAGGAAAGGTAGGGAGAAGTTGATGCTGATCACAACTCAGGAGAAGCTCATTTCAGTAATAACAAAACTGGAGTTGGAGATCAAATTTCCAAAGGAATCTGACGAACAATTATTTCAGATAGAAGCTGGTCCAACTTTAATGGACAAAGTGAAGAGTGCCCAACTACAAGATGAAGAGTGTGCGAAAATCAAAGAGAATTTGATTGAAGGCGGTGATGTAAAATATAAGATCGACACCGAAGGGTTACTACGGTTTGAGGGAAGGATCTGGGTTCCAGCAGCACCAGAACTGAAAGAAGAAATTTTGATCGAAGCTCATAGCTCAAAATATTCAATTCATCCAGGGAGCACGAAAATGTATCAAGATTTGCGCCGACATTTTTGGTGGCCAAATATGAAAAGGGACGTCGCAGAATGTGTAGCGAAGTGCTTAACATGTCAGAGAGTAAAGGCCGAACATCAAAGACCCAGCGGGTTACTTCAACCGTTGAAAATACCAGAATGGAAGTGGGAACACATCACGATGGATTTTGTGGTGGGTCTTCCAACTACTCAGAGAGGATGCGATACGATTTGGGTGATAGTGGACAGACTGACGAAGTCAGCGTACTTTTTACCAATAAAGATTAGGTTCAGTCTTGTTCAGTTGGCAAGATTGTACATTAAGGAAATTATTTCGAGACATGGGGTGCCAGTATCAATAGTGTCTGATAGAGATCCGCGGTTTACATCGAATTTCTGGAAGAGACTACAAGAATGCATGGGGACTCAATTACGAATGAGTACGGCTTATCATCCACAAACAGATGGCCAAAGCGAAAGAACGATTCAGACATTGGAGGATATGCTGAGAGCATGCGTCATAGATTTTAAAGGAAGCTGGGAAGATCAACTACTATTGGTGGAATTTGCTTACAACAACAGTTATCACGCGAGCATCGGCATGCCACCTTACGAAGCATTGTACGGCAGAAAGTACAAAACTCCACTGTGCTGGGATGAAGTCGGTGAACGCCAACTGTTAGGACCAGAACTGGTACAACAAACTGCTGAAGTTATCAAACTCATCAGAACAAGGTTGGTAGCAGCTCAAGACAGATAGAAAAAGTATGCTGATCAACACAGACAAGATCGTGCATTTGACGTAGGAACTTTTGTATTCCTAAAAGTTTCTCCCTGGAAGGGAAAAATTCGTTTCGGTAAGAAGGGAAAACTAAGCCCGAGGTTTATTGGACCATTTGAAGTGCTGCGAAGAGTGGGAGAAGTGGCTTACGAGGTAGCTCTACCTCCAGAGTTGGAAAACATTCATAATGTTTTTCACATTTCAGTGTTACGACCATATAAACCCGACTACAAGCATGTGATCGAGTATGAACCGTTGCAGTTCGAGAAAGATTTATCTTATGAAGAGGTTCCTATCCAGATAGTAGACAGGAAAGAACAAGTGCTCAGGAATAAAGTGATACCTTCTGTGAAGGTGATATGGAGGAACCACAACGCTGAAGAAGCTACGTGGGAACTCGAAGAGAAAATGATGAAAGATTACCCTGAGTTATTTGTTTAATCCGTGTCTTTGATTCTGGGGACAGAATCTTTGTAAGTAGGGAAAAATGTAACGAATGATTTGTTTGAATTGTGATTCTGAGGACAGAATCCTTGTAAGGAGGGAATGATGTAACATTCTATAATTTTAAAGTGTTATAATAAATATTTATTGATTTATATAAATATTTAATGGATAGGTTTATTGATTGAATAATTAATTGTTCAATTTGAGTGATGTGGTGTATTTAATTATTTGTTGAATAAATAATCAGATAAATAATTAAATAGTAAATATTAAATATTTATTGGCAATATTAAATATTTATTTAATTATATGGCAATTTGAATTGATGTGATTTAATTAATTATTTGTTGTGTAATTAATTAAGGAGCTAAATAAATTAGTTGTTATGAGATTTTATAATAATTATTAATTTAATAAGCTAGAGAGCTTATAATGATTTTAAATAAATAATAATATTTTAAATGAGAAATTGTAGTTTAAAATATTAGTTGATTAAATGAAGTTATAATTGTAAAAGAAATTATAATTATTTATGTGATTAAAGTAATTTAATGGATTAATGTTTTATTTATTTAATTAAATAAAGTGTGACTAATAACCTTGCTATAAAGGAGTTATTAAAATAAATTAAAGGACATTAATTTAGTTTTGGCCAAACAAGTTTTAATGCATATTAAGTCTTTAATTTAATGGTGTTTTACCAATCAAGATATAAGGATTAATTGATTTATTTTAATTAGGTTTACCAAACAAGGTGTAAGAGTTAATGAGTTATTTTTATTATGTTAGCCAAACAAGCCTTAGGGCTTTTGATTTTTAAAAAAGTTAGATAACTGATGTCAGTTATACATATATTAATATTATATACTTAATACCTATATTATTATTAGTATGCGTTATATCTTTTTGTTAGTACGTAAGTTAGAATAGAGTTAGGAGAAAGACTCAGAAGAAGAAGAGACGAGAAGAAGAAGAATACAGAGAAAAATTGAGATAATCCTAGAGAAATTGTGACAAGAATTGAGGGAAAAGAAGTCTTGTTATCATCCTCTTAAACAAAGTTATCATCTTCTATGATACAAGGTATCATCTAAACCCTTTTATTTTTCAAAAGTTTTAGTTGTCTTCTCTTCCAAAAAAAATTCTCTGAAAATTTTTTGTGAAGGATAAATTGTGTGTGGTATATGGTTTTGTATGTTAAATTATTTGTTATAAAAATTATTTTTCATAAGTTATATATAGGAATAGTCAATTAATTCATGTATGTATGTAATTTGTGAAGAAACCCATATTACAGTGAGTTTATATGAATATATATGAACATGGCTTAGTTTACAATAGAAATTAAGGTTTAAGTAGTTGTTCAATTGATAAATTGATTATGGAAATTGATAAAGTATGTATAATCATAACTATGATGTTTTGAAATTTCTGTTTTTATTGAAAAACAAAATCACAGTGTTGATTTTCATTAAAAATTGTCAACAATGGAGTTTTGCCAAAAACATTGAAATGGGGTGTTGTAAATTTGATGTTTATGTTGTTTAGATGACTAGAAACGCGTTAAAAAGTATTAGATTATGTTTATGTAAACCTATTTACTCATTGGGTAGTTTGGTATGGTTGTTAGAAAGGAGTTTGGAGGCCTAATTTGGCTTTTCGTAGTGTTCTAGAGCTAAAATCGAATAATCGCAGCAGTGACCCCCGCGCCAGCGGGCCCCCTAGTGCAAAAACCCCCGCCCCGGCGGGGGGGGGGGGGTGTTCTGTCAAGCCAAAATTTTGAAAAAAAACTGACCGGACGTAGTTTACTAAAATGAGTATAACTTTTTCATATGAACTCTGATTGATGCGATTCAAGATGATTCGGAATGAGGACGAATAGGCCTATAACTTTTATTCTTTAAGTGTTTCAATTTGAAATCGTTATGAAGGGTCAAAACGGCTATATTTAGGATTGTTGTGTATTTAGAGGCCATCAGAAGGCGTCAGAATGCGCAGATGCAACTGCAATCCTTTGTGTATTAGTATAACCTAATGATAACATGTTAGACATGTAATAGGATGCTGTATCAAGTTGTTAATGTGTATATAGTGCAATGGCATGATCACTTAAGTAGTTGTAATAAAGCTAAATAGTGATGTTCATGAAAAGATGCGATTTTGTTAGTAAGCTATATGAATCTAATGTTAGTATAACTAATGTGTATTGTCAATATATATGATATGTGTATGACCTTTGGTGAACGTGAGTAGTGATTGTTTAACCTACACGATGAATGTATTAGTTATGTGTTAATGACTAACTATGTCACGATGACATATGTATATAGGATATTGTGATTCAAATTGATTCGGTTTAGCCTATGAACAAGACAAGTTCTCTAACTCAAAACTTCATTGTGCGAGTTTAAATTCATTTGGTACATTATTGTTTTCAAATTCAATTACAATTGTTGCAAGTTGCTACCTCTACATTTTCGTAGAGCGAGATTGTCTATTATTGAGTAGGTCATTGTATTTAGTTACTCATGACGATGCAAGATTTCTAATCCTTTATCTTATTGAACTAATTATTGTTTTCAATTTGATTACCTTATAATGATGCAAGCTGTCTAAACTTTGGTTTGATGTTGAACAAATTATTCTTGTATTACACTTGTTGTTTAGCATGCAAAAATAAATTGCTATGCATGTTTAGTATTCAATTCTAATTAACCTTGGCTTATTATTGTTCAAGCAAGGTATGCTATAGTTATTCAAATTATATGCTATTAGATTATTCCTAATGCATGACTTTAGTTTACTATGATTGATTCAATCACTATTATTCTATAGTATAGTGTTATTGGTCTTATTCAACTACTCCTTAGTTGATGTTCGTTAAATTCCAAATTTCCTTGAAAGCTTATCCAAACCAAACTTACTTTGGTGCGGACTTGTATTCTAAATACTGAGATGAACAACTCTTTTAATAGAGGTTTACGCTTAGCGTTGAAATGGTTGTGCACAATACATTGTACAAAGGGTTGATCCCCCTAAGTACATGAAGTCCTTACAGTCTTATGACTGTTAAAGTTTAGGTTGAAAGATTACTTATAACTGTGGACATGATTCGTGGTCATTAGACCCTCAGTAATTGATTAAAGTTTTCAGAAAGTAATAGAATTTATTGTTCAGTTCTATTAAACCTAATATTGGCAAATGATGCAAAGTTAAATGATTTATCTATTATTATTTCAAGTGGGCTTTGTTTGCTCACTCTTGCCTGTAAACTTTTTTACAGCTAAGGTTGAAACTGGTGATGTACCTAGCACCAGTAAAGGGAAAAGAAAGATGAAACAATGCTGAAGACCTGTAATAGATTGAATAGTTTATTTTCAGACTTGTTTAAAGATTGTAATGAATGTTATTTTAATTACTCCGCATGAATGAATGAATGTTTGTAAAGGTTAGATAACCTGGGAGATTTATTTAAATTTAATCATGTATGTGCATGTTTTATTTATTCAATTTTATTATAATTGGGTAGTTAGAAATGAATGTTTTGATTACGTGAACACCAAATCTTGAAGAAATGGAGTACCAGGATTTGGGGGTGTCACAAATAGTACTCGTGAATAGTACTTTATGAGTAGTATCCCGTGAATAGTACCCCGTGAATAGTACTTTGTGAATAATACCGTAAAAATGAATACTACTCATGGACAATACTCCAACATGAAAAACTTAAAATTTAACAAGAATGTGCAGAAAATATCCTTGTGAAATGATACTAGATGAGGCGTAAATTTCAAGGATATTCTACTAATTTCACGGAGTATAGAAGCAATACTTTAACAAAATGAGGGTATAATCAGGAATATGAGATGAAATAATATTACTCACATACTATAGAGTATGGAAGAAAATATTATTCCTTATGAATATTGAAAAAAAATAATATTCCTTACCTCAGAAGAAGATTGGATACTGGAATAGTGAAGTAGCAGACTCTCTTCTCCTTTTTCTCTATAACTTCTCCCTCTATAGCTTCTCTCTCTATAATTGCTCTTGTGAGTCTTAGTGAATTGGTGAGAATGAACTTCTATTTATAGGAAAATATAGTTTCGATAATTGCACGTTTTGGGGCTCAAAATATTACAGTAGAATACCTTCATCTTTTCCTTCATTTTTAATTTAGTCCTGCAAGTATTATTAAACTTGCACCACATCCCCTAATAGTACATCATGTGAATCAATAGTAAAATCATGTGAATCAATAGTTTTATACATATGAAAAAAATAATTACAGTATAGTACCTTCATCTATACCTCCATTTTTAATTTAGTCATGCAAGTATTATTAATCTTGTACCACCTCCCCTAATAGTACATGCATGTGAATCAATAGTACACATATGTGAACAAATAGTTATAAGCATGTGAATTAATAGCAATTAATTGCTTATTTATCCGATTAATTACCCGATTGGTCAGTATAACCTTCAGACATCAATTATTATCGAAATAGATGTTAATTTCCATTAACACTAATAATTCTAACACAATAAAGATATCAATTTCATCTTTAATCAACACGAACTTATTCATCATTAATATTATAACTCACAATATTTAACATTAAGATCATTCCTAGGAAAGAGGGGGCTTTTCGATAAGGATTTCTCCCTATTGGCGCGCAATTAGGTGACCAAACCTCTCATCGACAGAAATTTCTAGACATTATAAATATTGCAAATAATAATATGAATAACTTTATCGTCTCAATTATTGATTTAATAATATAAAATATTATGTAGATGATACTGTGATAATAATTGAATCAATAATATGAGAGATATTATGCAGCAATTACTGTAGCAATAATTGAGTATAAATGAGTGACTTCTCACGTAAGCATCAATAATCAATACCGTGTGCTACTATGTAACCATGCGTATTACTGTACTTTTACCACCTGGTAGTTCAACAGTTTAACGGTAAAACTTTTGCCATTATTTTTATAAAAAGATAATTCTGTCGTTTTCGAACTCCGACAATAATTCTGTTTGTGGGGTCCAACAATGATTGTGTCGTAGTACGAATAATTCCTGTTAAAACGAATATTCCCCGACCAATTGAATATTTTATTACTCAATTGCTTACTTTACAAAATTTGTAAATATTAACCACAACTATAACATTATCTCAAATCCACACCCTAATAATCAAAAATATATTTCGAGAAAAATTAATCTTTATTCATAAAAGTTGGGGTCTTACAACCTCCCCTTCTTATGAAATTTTGTCCTCGAAATTAGGTTGCGTACCTGGTATGTCGAAGAGGTGAGGATACCTTGACTTTATTTCAGATTCTAACTCCCAGGTCATTTCTTCAGCATCGTGGTTTCTCCATAAAACTTTGACTTGAGGTATAAACTTGGAGCATAGAATGTGATCCTTCTTATCCAAGATTTTAACAGGTACCTCTTCATACGTTAAATCTTCTGCTATCTCGTCTGGTTCTAATTCAATAATATGGTTCGGGTCTTTCACATATTTACGTAATATAGATATGTAAAAAACGTTATGAACACGAGACATACTTGGCGGTAAGGCGAGTCTATAGGCCACAATTCCTACTTGATCGAGGATTATAAATGGGCCAATAAATCGAGAATTGAGCTTTCCTCTCTTTCCAAATCTCGTAACTCCTTTCCATGGAGCAACACATAATAACACATGATCTCCAATATTGAATTGCACGTCCTTTTGATGAAGATCAACATAACTCTTTTGTCGATCCTGTGAGGTTTTAATACGTTGTCGGATCGTTTGAATCTTTATTGTAGTCATACGTACCAACTCCGGTCCCAACAATGTTGCTTCACCCACCTTATCCCAACATACTGAAGAACGATATTTTCTTCTATACAACGCTTCAAATGGAGCCGTGCCAATACTTGTTTGATAACTGTTGTTGTAGGAAAACTCCACCAATTGTAAGAACTTGTCCCAACTTCCTTTGAAGTCAAGGACACATAGTCTTAATAAATCTTCAAGAGTTTGAATAGCCCTCTCTGACTGCCCGTTTGTTCGACGATGATATGCCAAACTAAATCGTAAATCCGTGCCCATAGCGTTTTGTAAATTAATCAAAAATCATGAAGTGAATATTGGGTCTCGATCAGAAAATATGGATACTGGTATACCATGCAATCTTACAATCTCGTTTATATACATATGAGCAAGACGTTCAAGTGTAGAAGTTTCTCGCATTGGTAAGAAATGAGCAGACTTGGTCAATCTATTAACAATGACCCAAATCGCATCTATGCCTTGAGAAACTTTTGGAAGACCAGTAACGAAAACCATGGTAATGTGCTCCCATTTCCATTCTAAAATTTCAAGTGATTGCAATGGACCTTTTGGCACTTGATGCTCCGCCTTGACTCGTTGACAAGTTAGACACCTTGAGATAAATCCCGCTATCTCTTTCTTCATGTTACTCCACCAAAATGCATATTGAAGATCAAGATACATTTTGGTACTCCCATGATGGATTACAAACGGTGTGTTGTGTGCCTTCATCATGATTTTATACTTCCAGTCAGAATCGTTAGGAACACAAAGTCTAGAGTTGACTCGAAGTATTCCTTTTTCATCGATTCTTGCTTCCGGAATAACACCTTCTTACACTTTCTTCCTCATACACATCAGCTCCAGGTTTATAGCTTGAGCAACTTAAACTTTATCGATTAAAGTCGGTTCTACTCGTATATTCGCCATCATTACATGGGTCCCTAGAGTTTTTAACTCTATCTCCATCCTTTGTAAGTCATACAAAATGGGCCTTTGCGTTGACAATATCACACTTGTACCCGTATATGATCTTCTACTCAATGCATCAGTTACTACGTTCACTTTTCCAGGATGGTATTGAATGATATGATCGTAATCTTTCAATAGCTTAAGCCATCGTCGTTTTCGCATGTTGAGTTCCTTTAGAGTGAAGAAATATTTGAGGCTTTTATGATCCATATAGATCTCCACCTTCTCCCCATACAGGTAATGCCTCCAAATCTTAAGCACAAAAACGACAGCTGCCAACTCTAGATCATGAGTAGGATAATTCCTCTCATATTCTTTGAGTTGTCGTGAGGTATAGGCCATGACCTTCCCATGTTGCATGAGAACACATCCTAACCCTTTACCTGAAGCATCACTGTAGATGACAGATACCTCCGAGCCAGATAGTATTGTAAGAACAGGTGCTAAAATGAGTCTCCTTTTGAGTTCTTGAAAACTCTTCTCACATTCCTCGCTCCAACCGAATTTTATATCTTTCGAGTTAGTTGAGTTAATGGAGTAGTGATTCAAGAAAACCCTTCTACGAATCTCCGATAATAACCAGCTAAGCCGAGAAAGCTACATACTTCGGTCACTGACTTAGGTTGCTCCCAGCTTTGAATTACTTCAATTTTTGCCGGGTCAATAGATATTCTGTGATTTGATATTACGTGGCCAAGGAATGTTACTTCCTCAAGCCAGAACTCGCATTTCTTTAACTTGGCATATAACTTGTGTTCACGAAGCTTTTGGAGTATCAGCCTCAAGTGTTGCTCATGATCTTCACGGCTTTTGGAGTAAATGAGGATGTCATCAATAAAGACGACCACAAAAGTGATCAAAATATTCCTTGAATACTCGGTTCATCATATCCATGAAGGCTGCTGGAGCATTAGTCAATCCAAAAGACATGACTAGGAATTCACAATGCCCGTACCGAGTTCTAAAAGCAGTCTTTGGAATGTCATTAGTTTTAATCTTCAATAAATGATATCCAGAAGGAAGATTGATCTTTGAAAAGAATTTGACACCTTGCAACTGGTCAAATAGGTCATCAATGCGAGGCAACGTGTTCCTATTTTCGATGGTGACATGATTCAACTCCCGATAATAAATACAAAGTCGCATACTTCCATCTTTCTTCTTCACGAATAGAACAAGAGCACCCCAAGGAGACGTACTAGGTCGAATGAAACCGATGTCTAACAATTTTTGCAGTTGGGTTTTTAACTCTTGAAGTTCAATAGGAGTCATTCGATATGGGGCTTTGGAAATTAGTTTTGTACCGGATTCAAGGTCGATACAAAATTCAATTTCATGCTCTGGGGGTAGGCCAAGAAGTTCTTCAGGGAATACGTCAGGAAATTTATTAACAATAGAAATATCATTCAAATCTGACGTATTTTTATTTAAATCCGTGACATGGGCTAAGAAAGCTTGACATCCGTTTTTTAATAAACGAATAACTTTATGGCTTGATATGACAGTGATTGACTTTAGTGGTTTGGTTTCATGAATTCGCATAATAGGTTGGTTAGGAATATGAAAGTTAACAACCTTACGAAAATAATTAATTTTGGCATGATGAGTAGTTAACCAATTATTCCCTAAAATCACATCAAATGCAAGAATTTTTAAGGAAATAAGATCGACAAGTAATGTGAGGGTACCGAGTTGAACCAAACAAGACTTATAAACAGTGGTTATAATGAAGGTTTTTCCCAAAGGAGTTTCAATAGATAAGTCAAAGTCTAATTTCTCTGGAGTCAAATTTAAACGTTGAGCGCGAGTAGGAGAAATAAAATAATGGGTAGAACATGTATCAAATAAGGTATATACTTCTCTAAAGTTTATGATTAGCTTACCCGTGATCACCTCGTTTGGACTCCTCACTTTTTTGGAGGTTACGACAAACGCTCTCCCTTGAACTACCGGTTTTGTCTTGTATGGGACAGCCTTTGATGCCTCCATCCCAGCTGGAATTGACTTCGATGGATGGCAAAATCCGGCTAGGTGACCTTCTCTTCTAACATTGTAGCATGCCTTTGACTGATGTGTCCCTCCCCTCCGCATTTGTAACATACGACCGACAGTCGTTCTCCTTCCTCAACAACAGGTGCTGGTGCTGACGTCTTTCCATCATTATTGAATTTCCTTTTCTTGAAATTTCCACTTCTATTATCTTGGCCATGATTACCACCGAAGTGGTTACCATTTATGGCATGTTGATTCCCTCCACATTTGTTGTCACTACTTCGATGACTGCTACCACCGGTATTATCGATTTGTCGGCTGCTCTCTCTTGGTTAGGTTGAATCATTATCACGCTCCAATAACTGAGCCATATTTACAACATCTGAATACAAACACAGTTTGTGAGAAATAAGAAATTGACGTATCTCAGGTTTCAAACCTCTTAGAAACATCTGTGTCATTCTCTCCTCAATATCAACCAAGTAGGATACAAACCGGGATAACTCGACAAACTTAGCTTCGAATTGTGACACGTTCATATTGTTTTGCCCCAGCTTGATAAACTCTACCTCCTTCATATGACGAATACTTCCGGGAAAGTACATGTCTTTGAACAGTTCTTGAAACTTCTCCCAAGACATCTTCACTGCGTCATGTTGAGTATGCTTTACAGATTCCCACCAGTAATCTGCCTCTCCTCGCAACATGAAGGTGGCAAAGGGAACTTTTTACTCCTCGGAGCATCCCAAGACATCAAATATCTTAGTGATCTACTTTATCCACATCTCTGCCTTAAGTGGTTTGGGCTCTCTAATAAAATCCTGTGGTCCCAGCTCCTTGAACTGTTTAGCGGTGACCGTTCGAGAGTTGCCAGTGTTTGTACCTACATTTTGAATAGGAGCCGCTCTCGCCTGATGTTGCATGAATTGCATAAAACCTCTGAACATCCCATCGTTCATCATTTGATTGGTGTTATTATTTACCTGAGGATTATTGTCTTCATATTGCAAATTATCCTGGGTATTGATCGTTGGTGACTCAACGGTCTCATGTGCTTCATTGCTGATCTCAACGTTTTCAGATGTCATTTTCAAAGACTACCACAAAATAAGGGTTAATTGACATGTCACATATTATTCCTATACTCTGACCGACCAATTAAATATCAAATAAACATAGGTAGGTCATACTAGCGAAGGAATTTCCCGTCTCTCCCCTCCTAGTTCTTGTCTCACATCTCAGCCAGGAATCATATTCCTAAGGTTTGATACCAACTGTGACACCCCCAAAATAGGTATACATTACCCATTCTGAGTCGCCAAATACATGGTACATAAATCAAATACAAACTTCTTTTATACAATACGACAAAAGCGTAGCATAGAGTTTTTACACGAATATTGTCTCAAAGACAGTATTCAAACTCAAATGAAGTCCTCATTACATTTATTATCACACTATTTCATAAAATAGTGAGGAATATTAAAGCCACCATCTCGGACCGTCATTTTGTTCCCCGACTAGTCCTGGCTACGTTCTCATTTCCTGAAGAGAACAATGAAAGCAAAAGGGTGAGCTCAACTAGCCCAGTAAGAAATATTATGATTAAGATAATGCATAATAAATTATCGTTAGCCTTCAATAGTGTTAAACTGATAAAATACAATAAACATCAAGTTTAACTGCAGCGGAACAAGCAATGCATTAGAAGAGTCAAGTAGAGCATGATATATACTATCTTTTATGATTTAAAAAGGTTTTTCATCAACTTTATCGTTGAGACTCAACTTAATAAATAAACCACATTATCGAATCATCCCTGCCCCACGGCCAAGGATATTCATGTAATCATCAATGGTCATGAGTATACCAAATAATCTCTAGTTATAATCATACTAACAACTATCCATCAATGCACTACAGGCCAATGATGACTTTTACCACATCATTTGTAACATTACGGGTCATGATTATACCGAATGATCCCTGGTCATAATCATACCAATCAACAGTCCATCTATGCACGTAAGCCAAAGATGACTTTCATCACAAAATAAGCATGAGGATGATGACAATGATATAAGAATTCAATTAAAAGAAAAAAATAATAAATTTTTAAAGATTTATTATTTAATTTATCCAGAATTCAATAATGTCCAAATTGTCAACATGATACTGCTTTGTGGAGTAAAATTCAAGAATAATATTATATCATAAATAATTTGGACAGTAAAGAAATTAATTTTTGTCATGAATAATTCTCCGGGTAAATAGTACCAAAGTGAATAGTATCCTGTGAAATAGTACTTCAAAAAAAGTACCCCATGAATAGTAATTTATGAATAGTACTTTGTGAATAGTACCTATGAATAGTAATTTGTAAATAGTACCCTATGAATAGTACTTTATGAATAATATCTCATGAATAATACTTTGTGAATAGTACTGTAAAAATGAATACTACTCATGGACAGTACTCCAGCATGAAAAACTTAAAATTTAACAAGAATGTGCAGAAAATA
>CM029014.1:119583172-119603172 GCA_016801055.1 Panax notoginseng | reverse complement strand
GACTTTTACCACATCATTTGTAACATTACGGTCATGATTATACCGAATAATCCCTGGTCATAATCATACCAAGTCCATCTATGCACTACAGGCCACAGATGACTTTTAACATTTTATACACATGAGGATGATGACAATGATATAAGAATTCAATAAAACAAGTTGAAGAATTAATTTATCCAAGAATTAACAAAGTCCAAATTGTCAACATGATATTGCTTTGTGGAGTAAAATTCAAGAATACTTAGAAGAATATTTTCATGAAAAGATACTGGATGAACCGCAATTATCAAGGATATTTCACAAATTTCATGAAGTATAGAAGTCAAAACTTAACCAACTGAGTACAATAAAGAATGGAATAACAAAAGAAATCACCATGCATGCGATAGACCGCACAGACAGGTTATTCCAACAGAATAATAAATAATGGAACCAGGTCCGGCGTAAACGCACAGACAGGATATTCCGACAGAATAATAAATAATGGAACCAGGTCCGGTGTAAAACACACAGACAGGATATTTCGACAGAATAATAAATAATGGAACCAGGTCCGGTGTAAAACACACAGACATGATGTTCCAACAGAATAATAATAAAAACGGAACCAGGTCCGGTGTAAAACACACAGACAGGATGTTCCAACAGAATAATAATAAAAACGGAACCAGGTCCGGTGTAAAACACACAGACATGATGTTCCAACAGAATAATAGAAGAATGTCACCAAGTATAGGGTATATCCGCGTATACAGGTTATTCCAACAGAATAATAAGAAATGGAATAACAACAGTTCTCTTCATGAATAAGAAAGAATAACACCCCTTACCGTTTTAAAGACGAGCTGAAATAAGGAAGTAGTTAAGTAGCAGAATACTCTTCTTCTCTCCCTCTATAGTTTCTCTCTATAGTTTCTCTCTCTAGAGTTCAGTGAATTCGTAAGAAATAATGAAGGAATGAGCTGCTATTTATAGAAAAATAGAATGCATAGTAACTAATCCATGAACGGTCCAGATTGATTACTTTAATCTGACGGTCCATATTTAAAGAAAAATCTTTTAAATAAAATATAATATATTCTATTTATAGAATAACTTTAATAAAGTATTCTGTTTTATATAAAAAGATGTTTCTGTTTTATTACGTTAATAATACGAATAAAACAAAACGTCATTATCGCTAAATAATTCATATTATTAACTGACAATAATTGAATCAACTGAGTGACTTCTCACATAAGCATTAATAATCAATACTGTGTGCTACTATGCAACCACACGTATTACTGTACTTTTACTACCGAGTAGTTCAACAGTAACAATGGTAAAATTTCCGCCGTTATTTTTAATAAAATATTTTTGTCGTTTTCTCAATCCGACAATAATTCCGTTGTGGGGTCCACCAATGATGGTGTCGTTGTACGAATATTCCCTGTTAAAATGAATATTCCCCGACCAATCGAATATTATATAACAACTTGCGTATTTTGCAAAATTTATAAATATTACCCACAACTATAACATTATATCAAATTAACTCCATTATATTCAAAAATGATATTTATAGAAAATTCTTCTTTATTTATAAAAGTTGGGGTCTTACAACCTCCCCTTCTTATGAAATTTCGCCCTCGAAATTAGGGTACGTACCTGGTATGTCGAAGAGATAAGGATACCTTGATTTTATTTCAGATTCTAACTCCCAAGTCATTTCCTCAACATCGTGGTTTCTCCACAAAACTTTGACTTGAGGTATAACCTTGGAGCGTAATATATGTTCCTTCTTATCCAAGATTTGAACAGGAACTTCTTCATACGTCAAATCCTCCGCTATTTCGTCCGGTTCTAACTCAATAATGTGGTTCGGGTCTTCCACATATTTGCGTAACATGGATATGTGAAAAACGTTATGAACACGAGACATACTTGGCGGTAAAGCGAGTCTATAAGCCACAGTCCCTACTCGATCGAGGATTAAAAATGGACCGATGAATCGAGGATTGAGCTTTCCTCTACTTCTAAATCTCGTAACTCCTTTCCATGGAGCAACACGTAAGAACACATGATCTCCTACATCAAATTCCACGTCCTTTCGATGAAGATCAGCATAACTCTTTTGTCGATCTTGTGAGGTTTTTATACGTTGTCGGATCATTTGAATCTTTTCTGTAGTCATACGTACCAACTCCGGTCCCAACAACGTTGCTTCACCCACCTCATCCCAGCATACTGGAGAACGACATTTTCTTCCATACAATGCTTCGAATGGAGCCATGCCAATACTTGCTTGATAACTGTTGTTATAGGAAAACTCCACCAATGGTAAGAACTTGTCCCAACTTCCCTTGAAGTCAAAGACATAGAGTCTTAATAAATCTTCTAGAGTTTGAATAGTCCTCTCTGATTGTCCGTCCGTCTGAGGATGATATGCCGAACTAAATCGTAAATCCGTGCCCATAGCTTTTTGTAAACTAACCCAAAATCGTGAAGTGAATCTTGGGTCTCGATCAGAAACTATGGATACTGGCATACCATGCAGTCTTATAATCTCGTTTATGTACATACGAGCAAGACGTTCAAGTGTATAAGTTTCTCGTATCGGTAAGAAATGAGCAGACTTGGTCAATCTATCAACAATGACCCAAATCGCATCAATACCTTGAGAAACCCTAGGAAGACCGGTAACAAAATCCATGGTAATGTGCTCCCACTTCCATTCTGGAATTTCAAGTGGTTGCAATGGACCTTTTGGTACTTGATGCTCCGCTTTGACTCGTTGACAAGTTAGACACCTTGAGATAAACAACGCTATCTCTCTCTTCATATTGCTCCACCAAAATGTATGACGAAGATCATGATACATTTTGGTACTTCCAGGATGGATTGCAAATGGTGTGTTGTGCGCCTCCATCATGATTTCATACTTTAAATCAGGGTTGTTAGGAACACAAAGTCTGGAGTTGACTCGAAGTATTCCTTCTTCATCGATTCTTGCTTCCGGCATAGCACCTTCTTGTACTTTCTTCCTCATACGCATCAGCTCCAGGTCTGTAGCTTGAGCATCTTTAACTTTATTGATTAAAGTCGATTCTACTCGTATATTCGTCATCATCACATGGGTCCCTGGAGTCTTTAATTCTATCTCCATCCTTTGCAAATCACACAAAATGGGTCTTTGTGTTGACAATATCGCACTCGTACTTGCATATGATCTTCTACTCAATGCGTCAGCTACCACGTTCGCTTTTCCAGGATGATATTGAATGGTATGATCATAATCTTTCAACAGTTCAAGCCAACGTCGTTGTCGCATGTTGAGTTCCTTTTGAGTGAAGAAATATTTGAGGCTTTTATGATCCGTAAAGATCTCCACCTTCTCCCCATACAAGTAATGCCTTCAAATTTTAAGTGCAAAGACAACAGCTGCCAACTCTAGATCATGAGTAGGATAATTCCTCTCATATTCCTTGAGTTGTCTTGATGCATAGGCTATGACTTTTCCATGTTGCATGAGAACACATCCCAACCCTTTGCTCGAAGCATCACTGTAGATGACAAATCCCTCCGAGCCAGATGGTATTGTTAGAACAGGTGTTGAAATGAGTCTCCTCTTAAGTTCTTGAAAACTATACTCACATTCTTCGCTCCAACCGAACTTTGTATCTTTCCGAGTCAGCTGAGTTAATGGAGTAGCGATTCGAGAAAATCCTTCCACGAATCTTCGATAATAACCAGCCAAACCAAGAAAGCTACGTACTTCGGTCACTAATTTAGGTTGCTCCCAGCTTTGAATAGCTTCAATCTTTGCCGGGTCAACCGATATTCCACGACTTGATACTACGTGCCCAAGGAATGCTACCTCTTCCAGCCAGAACTCGCATTTCTTTAACTTGGCATAAAGTTTGTATTCACGAAGCTTTTGGAGTACCAGCCTCAAGTGTTACTCATGATCTTCACGGCTTTTGGAATAAACAAGGATGTCATCGATAAAGACGACCACAAAGTGATCCAAATATTCCTTGATTACCCTGTTCATCATAACCATGAAGGCAGCAGGAGCATTAGTCAATCCAAAAGACATAACTAAGAATTCATAATGCCCATACCGAGTTCTGAAGGCAGTCTTTGGAATATCATCAGTTCTAACCTTCAGCTGATGATATCCAGAACGAAGATCGATCTTTGAAAAGAATTGTGCTCCTTGCAACTGGTCAAACAGGTCATCAATACGTGGCAATGGGTACCTATTTTTGATGGTGACATGATTCAACTCCCGATAATCAATACAAAGTCGCATACTCCCATCTTTCTTCTTCACGAACAGAACAGGAGCACCCCAAGGAGAAGTACTAGGACGAATAAAACCAATGTCTAACAATTCCTACAGTTGGGTCTTTAACTCCTGAAGTTCAATAGGAGCCATTCGATATGGGGCTTTGGAAATGGGTTTTGTACCGGGTTCAAGGTCGATACAAAATTCAATTTCACGCTCTGGGGGTAGGCCATGAAGTTCTTCGGGAAATACGTCAGGAAATTTATTAACAACAGAAATATCATTCAAAGCTGACGTATTTTTGTTTAGATATGTGACATGAGCTAAGAAAGCTTGACATCCATTTTTCAATAAACGAATAGCTTTATGGCTTGAGATGACAGCGATTGATTTTAATGGTTTGGTTGCTTGAATTCGCATAATAGGTCGATTAGGAATATGAAAGCTAACAACCTTACGAAAACAATCAATTTTTGCATGATAAGTAGTTAACCAATCAATCCCTAGAATCACGTCAAATGCAAGTATTTTTAATGAAATAAGATCGACAGGTAATGTGTGGGTACCAACTTGAACCAAACAAGACTTATAAACCGTGTATGTAATGAAGGTTTCTCCCAATGGAGTTTCAACAGCTAAGTCAAAGTCTAATTTCTCCGGAATCAAATTTAATTGATGAGCGCAAGTAGGAGAAATAAAAGAATGGGTAGAACCGGTATCAAATAAAGTATAGACTTCGTTAGAGTTTATGATAAGCTTACCCGTGATGACCTCATTCGGGTTCCTTGCTCTTTGGGAGTTCACAACAAACGCTCTCCCTTGCACAACCGGTTTTGACTTTTCTGGGACGGCCTTTGGTGCCTACATCCTAGCTGAATTTATCTTCGGTAAATGACAAAATCGGGCTAAATGACCTTCTCTTCCACAATTATAACATGCTTTGGACGGCATCGCGCAGTTTGGACTGATGTGCCCCTCCCCTCCGCATTTGAAACATATGATAGGTGGTCGTTCTCCTTCCTTAACAACAGGTGCTGGTGCTGACGTCTTTCCATCATTGTTGAATCTCCTCTTCTTGAAATGCCAATTCTTATTATTTTGGCCCTGATTACCACCGAAGTGGTTACCATTTCTGGCCTGTTGATTCCCTCCACGCTTGTTGTCACCGCTTCGATGACTGCTTTCACTAGTATTATCATTTTGCCGGCTGCTCTCTTTGGGTTGCGTTATCTCGTTATCGCGCTCCACCAATTGAGCCCTATTTACAACATCTGAATACAAACACAATTTATGAGAAACAAGATGTTGACGTATCTCCGGATTCAAACCTCTTAAAAACATCCACGTCATTCTTTCTTCATTATCCACCAGGTGGGTTGCAAACCGGGATAACTCCGTAAATTTTGCCTCTTACTGCGACACGGTCATATTATTCTGCTCCAATTTGATGAACTCCACCTCCTTCATGTGACGAATACTCTCGGGAAAGTATTTGTCGTTAAACAGCTCTTGGAACTTCTCCCAAGACATCTTCAGTGCGGCAGGTTGAGTACGCTTTATCGATTCCCACCAGTAATCTGCCTCTCCTCGCAACATAAAGGCGGCAAAGGTAACCTTTTGCTCCTCGGAGCAACCCAAGACATCAAATATCTTGGTGATCTGCTTTATCCATGTTTCAGCTACAAGTGGTTTGGGTTCTCCCTTAAACTCCTGTGGTCCCAGCTCCTTAAACGGTTTAGCGGTGACCGCCTGAGAGTTTCCAGTATTTCCACCTACGTTGTGGACAGGAGCCGCTTTCACCTGTTGTTTCATGAATTGCATAAAACCTCTGAACATTCCATCATTCATCATCTGGTCAGTGTTGTTGTTTGCATGAGGATTGTCACCTTCCTGATGAACATTATCCTGATTATTGATATGTGGTGAATCAATAATCGTCTGTGCTCCATTGCTATTCTCAACATTCTCAGATGCCATTTTCAGATACTGCCACAAAATAAAAGTTAATTGATATGTCATATATTATTCTTATATTATGACCGACCAATTAAATACCATGCACATAAACTTAGGTAGGTCATACTAGCGAAGGAATTTCCCGTCTCTCCCCTCCTAGTTCTATTCTCACATCTTAGCCAGGGATCATATCCCTAAGCTCTGATACCAACTGTGACGCCCCCAAAATTAGGTATACATCACCCATCTTGGGTCGTCAGATACATAGTACAAAATACAAATACAACTTACTAATACAACTGTCGTGTACAATACGACAAAACATAAACTGTGAGTTTGAATACAAATATTATCTTCTAGAGAGTATTCATACTCAAAAGGAGTCCTCATTACATTTATTAACACACCATTACATAGAATAGTGAGGACTACTAACTAATACTATCATTCGGACCATCACTCCGTTCCCCGACTTGCCCAGCTACGTTCTCATTTCCTGAAGAGAACAGTGAAAGAAAGGGTGAGCTCAACTAGCCCAGTAAGAAATATCATGACTAAGATAATGCAGAATAAATTATCATTAGCCTTCAACAATGTTAAACTGATAAAATATAATAGACATCAAGTTTAACTGCAGCGGAACAAGCAATCCATTAAAAGAGTCAAGTAGAAAATAAACTCTACTATCTTTTATGATTTAAAAGATTTTCCAACACTGTGATCGCTGAGACTCAGCTTACTAAAATAATTCACATCATCGAATCACCCCTGCACTACGGCCAAGGATATTCGTATATTCATTAATGGTCATGATCATGCCAACAACTGTCCATCAACACACTACGGGCCAATGAGGACTTTTACCACATCATTTGTAACATTACGGTCATGATTATACCGAATAATCCCTGGTCATAATCATACCAAGTCCATCTATGCACTACAGGCCACAGATGACTTTTAACATTTTATACACATGAGGATGATGACAATTGTGACAACCCCAAAATAGGTCCATTCCATCCAACCCATTTTGAGTCGCCAAATACATGGTACAGAAAATAACTACAACTTTATTACAACAATTGTCGTGCAAAATACAACAACACATATGCTGTGAGTTTGGATACAAATATATACCAAATGTGACTCATGTTCCAACCGTGGACATCACCTCACAATGACACCTTACATAAAGGTATAGTCAAAAACTGTTTTGGAAATTAGAATCTTTGGAAAGTGCTTAAGAAAACCTTCGTACATGGGAGGCCATGCTTCTAGGTTGTGATAGATATCATATGGCCACAGAATTATCCTTGGTTTACCCAATAGACCCCAAAGAAAAACGAGAAGATTACTATCATATTCTTCCCAATGGTGAGTCTTCTCTTGACTTATCATTATCTCCACTGTCTCTAATTGAGAATTATACTTCAAACAAACACCAAGATTATATAGGTAGTGCCCATAGATATACTCAGCAAGTGGATGAGCACAACCCTGTCTTATGATGACACGAGGTTGTATGTCATTAGACATCTTGTATGACAGTGGCAAAACACCCTTCCAACGTTAGGTTCGCCTCACCCTATTGGATTCACCAAATATAACTACTAAATGAACTTTTCTATACTGCTTCGGGAGAACATCCACAGCTAGAGACCACCGTTCTATTTCCCCGTTACCCTCGCTCGACCCAGCTACACTCTTATTACCTGAAAGGAATTGTGAAGCAAAAGGGTGAGCACAACTAGCTCAGTAAAGAATATCATGACTAAAGATAATTAAATTATCAATAGCCTTCATCAATAATAAATCAGAGATTTAGAACATATGGTAAATGATAAAAATTTCAACCATAGTTGCAGCGGAACGAGCAATCCATTAGAAGAGTCAAATAGACTATAAAGTCTATTATTTTCTCCATGTTAAAAATCCACCAACAATGTTTTATCCCTGTAACATCAATCAACAATTCTGGTCCACAATCATATGAATAACTCATAATCATAACTGTAGTTCTAAATTCCTCTTCTCATCTAGGACGAAGATAATTTTCATCACCTGAAACATCAAACATCATGGTTATACCAAATCACAGTTCCTGTTCATAATCATACTAATAACTTCATCTTTGCACTACGAGCCAAAGATATTCATCAACAAGTCATCTTTGCACTACAGGCCAAAGATATTCATCAACAGTTCATCTTTGCATTACTGGCCAAAGATATTCATCTACAATTCATCTTTGCACTACAGGCCAAAGATATTCCTCAACAATTAATATTTGCACTACAGGCCAAATATATTCATATCTCAAAGAAATATATAATCATTTCAGAATTTATATACACCATAATTATAACCATGTTAATCAATTCATCTTTACACTTAAGCTAAAGATATTCAATTGTAAATTCAATGGTCATGATCATACCAGTCACAATTCAACTTTGCACTACAGGCCAAAGAGAACCCTAGTCATGATCATACCAATAATCTACCCATCTTTACACTCCAGTGAAAGAGAAATTCAACATCAGGGTTATAAAAATGTTATATATGATAATAAAATCAATATAATCAACATATAGATTTAATCTCAAGAGTAATATTCATAAATCAACTATAATTTGGTTAGTAAAAGAAACCAATTTTGTCGTGAATAGTAACTCGTGAATAGTAACTCATGAATAGTAACTCGTGAATAGTAACTCGTGAATAGTAACACCGACTCAAAAAGGTAGAAATTCCACAATAAAATTCATACCAATACTTCGGTATAATGATATTGAAAGAATAACATTTCTTAAGCTTATAAACAATTTATTTAAATTGTTTACACTTTACTAATTAATGCATTTAATCATCATAAAATGTCAACTCTTAAGATTTCATCATCAATAGCCAAAACCCTCATCAAAAATCTGCATATACCTCATATAGGATTCTCAAGCCATAAAATCCTATTTTCCAATTTTCTTACTTCACATAACATATTTAATTCATTTTCTCATAACTAGACTATTTTCATGAAAAATACCAAATCCGTTCCAAAAATATTTCTTTTCTGAAATTTAGCATAATATAGTCCCATAGTGAACATATATTTTTCTCAGAATTTTTAAAAGTCA
The DNA here is from genome assembly GCA_016801055.1 of Panax notoginseng. Classification (NCBI taxonomy): domain Eukaryota; kingdom Viridiplantae; phylum Streptophyta; class Magnoliopsida; order Apiales; family Araliaceae; genus Panax; species Panax notoginseng. Next base: position 119,593,803 of record CM029014.1, on the reverse strand, counting down.
TTTACTATTTTTCATATGACCAAAATAGCCGAATATTTAGACATTTATCAAAAATTATACTTTTGCCTAAAAATTTTGAAATTTACAGAGTATACTTCTATCATATACATGTACTCCCAATAAAAATTTCATCAATTTTGGAGTTAACCACAAGGAATTATAAGCTGTTACTTTTAAAATAGTCTTTTCCCATAAAATTCATAACTCTTAATCTATACATCCAAAAATCACCATTTTTGGACACAATCAATAAAACTCATCAAAATATCATTTCAAATTTTTCCAGAATTTTTGAAGTTCAGAAAAATTACGAAACTGAAAAACATAACAACTCTTAAAATCCTTTACTATCCCTTACTATCACTTACCTCAAAAGAGCAGTACTTCTGGCTGGATATCGGATATGATGCTGAAGAAAACTTGCACTGATGAATAGAAACTCACCAAGTATCTAAAAACTCACAAAATATGCTTCATAATATAGAGAGAGAAAGAGAGAAAGCTTATGTTTCTGGTGTGATTTTCAATTCTAACTTAGCCCTCTATTTATAGGAAAATTTTGGTAGGTTTGACCTGCAACCTGATGGCTTTACCTGCTACTATTCCCACCCACCACATTTGAAATATAATTCAGCACATTTCTTCACCAACCACAAGTGGGGCCCACCAATTCTAGAATTTTCCATCAAAATGATAAACTCCGAAAATTCAACAATTTCTGAACCAGTCATCTTGTAAAATTCATAATAAATCATACGTTCATTTTTAACAGTTCAAAATTTGTGGACATATACTCAACTTATATATGTATAACATATCCAAAAATTACCACGATCCAACGGTCGGATTAAAAATTATAACCCCCGCAAAATATCTCAAAAACCCTAATTTTTAATACCTCCATTCCGACAAAAATACTGACAAAAACCTCAACATTAACTCCTTCATTTTTAACCACAAAAATATATCCCTCATTTATATCCAAATAAATATTTCCTTATCATATGAATCAATAATTAATTATTCACAAATAATATTACAGAATCACATTTATGACAACCAGGCCGTTCCCAGGAAAGAGGGGGCTTTCCAATAAGGATTTCTCCTTACTGGCGCGCAATTAGATGACCAAACCTCTCCTTAGACAGAACTTTCTAGACATTGCCAATAATGTTATCTAATAATATTATTCAAATAATATGAATTATTGATCTGATAAAGAAAAATACTGTGCATCAACAATTATTGAACAACAATAATATAAAATTTCAACGTAGCAATTATTGAATCAATAAAATAAAATATTGAACAGTAATTACTGTAACAATTATTGAGTAGTGCCTTCTTACGTAAGAATCAATAATTTTAAAAATACTGTGCAATACCGTGTGCTACTGTGCAATAACGCGTATTACTGTATTTTAACCACCGGGTATTCCAACAGTGTTAACGGTAACAACTACGCCGTTATTTGTAAAAACTCAAATTTGTCATTTTCTTCACCCGACAGTTATTCGTTATGGGGCCCACAAATAGCTGCGCCGTCGTACGAATATTCTCCGACAAAAAGAATATTCCACGACCAAACGAATATTCCCCGACAACAATGATTATTTTATAACCACTTGCTTATTTTGAAAAAAAAAATTCATATTTCACCCATAACTTTAAACTTTTATCAATTTAACCATTTACTGAATAGTAATTATAAGAAAAATTGAATACTTTTATTTCATAAAATTCGGGGTCTTACAATCTCCCCTCCTTATGAAATTTCGTCCCCGAAATTTACGTACCTGGTATTTCAAAGAATTGAGAATACCTTCCTTTCATTTCAGATTCCATCTTTCCTGTCATCATGATTTCTCCATTGCTCATCTCCTGTATTTCAGATATCATTCTAGAATACAGCTTCAAAATAAGGGTTAATTGAACAAATTAACATATCACATAATATCCCAATATTATGACTGACCAACAAATAAGCTTAGGTAGGACACACTAGCGAAGGATTTACTCATCTCTCCCCTCCTAGTTATATTCCCCGATCTCCGCCAAAGATCATATCCCTAAGCTCTGATACCACCTGTGACAACCCCAAAATAGGTCCATTCCATCCAACCCATTTTGAGTCGCCAAATACATGGTACAGAAAATAACTACAACTTTATTACAACAATTGTCGTGCAAAATACAACAACACATATGCTGTGAGTTTGGATACAAATATATACCAAATGTGACTCATGTTCCAACCGTGGACATCACCTCACAATGAAACCTTACATAAAGGTATAGTCAAAAACTGTTTTAGAAATTAGAATCTTTGGGAAGTGCTCAAGAAAACCTTCGTACATGGGAGGCCATGCTTCTAGGTTATGATAGATATCATATGGCCACAGAATTATCCTTGGTTTACCCAATAGACCCCAAAGAAAAACGAGAAGATTACTATCATATTCTTCCCAATGGTGAGTCTTCTCTTGACTTATCATTATCTCCACTGTCTCTAATTGAGAATTATACTTCAAACAAACACCAAGATTATATAGGTAGTGCCCATAGATATACTCAGCAAGTGGATGAGCACAACCCTGTCTTATGATGACACGAGGTTGTATGTCATTAGACATCTTGTATGATAGTGGCAAAACACCCTTCCAACGTTGGGTTCGCCTCACCCTATTGGATTCACCAAATATAACTACTAAATGAACTTTTCTATACTGCTTCGGGAGAACATCCACAGCTAGAGACCACCGTTCTATTTCCCCGTTACCCTCGCTCGACCCAGCTACACTCTTATTACCTGAAAGGAATTGTGAAGCAAAAGGGTGAGCACAACTAGCTCAGTAAAGAATATCATGACTAAAGATAATTAAATTATCAATAGCCTTCATCAATAATAAATCAGAGATTTAGAACATATGGTAAATGATAAAAATTTCAACCATAGTTGCAGCGGAACGAGCAATCCATTAGAAGAGTCAAATAGACTATAAAGTCTATTATTTTCTCCATGTTAAAAATCCACCAACAATGTTTTATCCCTGTAACATCAATCAACAATTCTGGTCCACAATCATATGAATAACTCATAATCATAACTGTAGTTCTAAATTCCTCTTCTCATCTAGGACGAAGATAATTTTCATCACCTGAAACATCAAACATCATGGTTATACCAAATCACAGTTCCTGTTCATAATCATACTAATAACTTCATCTTTGCACTACGAGCCAAAGATATTCATCAACAAGTCATCTTTGCACTACAGGCCAAAGATATTCATCAACAGTTCATCTTTGCATTACTGGCCAAAGATATTCATCAACAATTCATCTTTGCACTACAGGCCAAAGATATTCCTCAACAATTAATATTTGCACTACAGGCCAAATATATTCATATCTCAAAGAAATATATAATCATTTCAGAATTTATATACACCATAATTATAACCATGTTAATCAATTCATCTTTACACTTAAGCTAAAGATATTCAATTGTAAATTCAATGGTCATGATCATACCAGTCACAATTCAACTTTGCACTACAGGCCAAAGAGAACCCTAGTCATGATCATACCAATAATCTACCCATCTTTACACTCCAGTGAAAGAGAAATTCAACATCAGGGTTATAAAAATGTTATATATGATAATAAAATCAATATAATCAACATATAGATTTAATCTCAAGAGTAATATTCATAAATCAACTATAATTTGGTTAGTAAAAGAAACCAATTTTGTCGTGAATAGTAACTCGTGAATAGTAACTCATGAATAGTAACTCGTGAATAGTAACTCGTGAATAGTAACACCGACTCAAAAAGGTAGAAATTCCACAATAAAATTCATACCAATATTTCGGTATAATGATATTGAAAGAATAACATTTCTTAAGCTTATAAACAATTTATTTAAATTGTTTACACTTTACTAATTAATGCATTTAATCATCATAAAATGTCAACTCTTAAGATTTCATCATCAATAACCAAAACCCTCATCAAAAATCTGCATATACCTCATATAGGATTCTCAAGCCATAAAATCCTATTTTCCAATTTTCTTACTTCACATAACATATTTAATTCATTTTCTCATAACTAGACTATTTTCATGAAAAATACCAAATCAGTTCCAAAAATATTTCTTTTCTGAAATTTAGCATAATATAGTCCCATAGTGAACATATATTTTTCTCAGAATTTTTAAAAGTCATTTACTATTTTTCATATGGCCAAAATAGCCGAATATTTAGACATTTATCAAAAATTATACTTTTGCCTAAAAATTTTGAAATTTACAGAGTATACTTCTATCATATACATGTACTCCCAATAAAAATTTCATCAATTTTGGAGTTAACCACAAGGAATTATAAGCTGTTACTTTTAAAATAGTCTTTTCCCATAAAATTCATAACTCTTAATCTATACATCCAAAAATCACCATTTTTGGACACAATCAATAAAACTCATCAAAATATCATTTCAAATTTTTCCAGAATTTTTGAAGTTCAGAAAAATTACGAAACTGAAAAACATAACAACCCTTAAAATCCCTTACTATCCCTTACTATCCCTTACCTCAAAAGAGCAGTACTTCTGGCTGGATATCGGATATGATGCTGAAGGAAACTTGCACTGATGAATAGAAACTCACCAAGTATCTAAAAACTCACAAAATATGCTTCATAATATAGAGAGAGAAAGAGAGAAAGCTTATGTTTCTGGTGTGATTTTCAATTCTAACTTAGCCCTCTATTTATAGGAAAATTTTGGTAGGTTTGACCTGCAACCTGATGGCTTTACCTGCTACTATTCCCACCCACCACATTTGAAATATAATTCAGCACATTTCTTCACCAACCACAAGTGGGGCCCACCAATTCTAGAATTTTCCATCAAAATGATAAACTCCGAAAATTCAACAATTTCTGAACCAGTCATCTTGTAAAATTCATAATAAATCATACGTTCATTTTTAACGGTTCAAAATTTGTGGACATATACTCAACTTATATATGTATAACATATCCAAAAATTACCACGATCCAACGGTCGGATTAAAAATTATAACCCCCGCAAAATATCTCAAAAACCCTGATTTTTAATACCTCCATTCCGACAAAAATACTGATAAAAACCTCAACATTAACTCCTTCATTTTTAACCACAAAAATATATCCCTCATTTATATCCAAATAAATATTTCCTTATCATATGAATCAATAATTAATTATTCACAAATAATACTACAGAATCACATTTATGACAACCAGGCCGTTCCCAGGAAAGAGGGGGCTTTCCAATAAGGATTTCTCCTTACTGGCGCGCAATTAGATGACCAAACCTCTCCTTAGACAGAACTTTCTAGACATTGCCAATAATGTTATCTAATAATATTATTCAAATAATATGAATTATTGATCTGATAAAGAAAAATACTGTGCATCAACAATTATTGAACAACAATAATATAAAATTTCAACGTAGCAATTATTGAATCAATAAAATAAAATATTGAACAGTAATTACTGTAACAATTATTGAGTAGTGCCTTCTTACGTAAGAATCAATAATTTTAAAAATACTGTGCAATACCGTGTGCTACTGTGCAATAACGCGTATTACTGTATTTTAACCACCGGGTATTCCAACAGTGTTAACGGTAACAACTACGCCGTTATTTGTAAAAACTCAAATTTGTCATTTTCTTCACCCGACAGTTATTCGTTATGGGGCCCACAAATAGCTGCGCCGTCGTACGAATATTCTCCGACAAAAAGAATATTCCACGACCAAACGAATATTCCCCGACAACAATGATTATTTTATAACCACTTGCTTATTTTGAAAAAAAAAATTCATATTTCACCCATAACTTTAAACTTTTATCAATTTAACCATTTACTGAATAGTAATTATAAGAAAAATTGAATACTTTTATTTCATAAAATTCGGGGTCTTACAATCTCCCCTCCTTATGAAATTTCGTCCCCGAAATTTACGTACCTGGTATTTCAAAGAATTGAGAATACCTTCCTTTCATTTCAGATTCCATCTTTCCTGTCATCATGATTTCTCCATTGCTCATCTCCTGTATTTCAGATATCATTCTAGAATACAGCTTCAAAATAAGGGTTAATTGAACAAATTAACATATCACATAATATCCCAATATTATGACTGACCAACAAATAAGCTTAGGTAGGACACACTAGCGAAGGATTTACTCATCTCTCCCCTCCTAGTTATATTCCCCGATCTCCGCCAAAGATCATATCCCTAAGCTCTGATACCACCTGTGACAACCCCAAAATAGGTCCATTCCATCCAACCCATTTTGAGTCGCCAAATACATGGTACAGAAAATAACTACAACTTTATTACAACAATTGTCGTGCAAAATACAACAACACATATGCTGTGAGTTTGGATACAAATATATACCAAATGTGACTCATGTTCCAACCGTGGACATCACCTCACAATGACACCTTACATAAAGGTATAGTCAAAAACTGTTTTGGAAATTAGAATCTTTGGGAAGTGCTTAAGAAAACCTTCGTACATGGGAGGCCATGCTTCTAGGTTGTGATAGATATCATATGGCCACAGAATTATCCTTGGTTTACCCAATAGACCCCAAAGAAAAACGAGAAGATTACTATCATATTCTTCCCAATGGTGAGTCTTCTCTTGACTTATCATTATCTCCACTGTCTCTAATTGAGAATTATACTTCAAACAAACACCAAGATTATATAGGTAGTGCCCATAGATATACTCAGCAAGTGGATGAGCACAATCCTGTCTTATGATGACACGAGGTTGTATGTCATTAGACATCTTGTATGACAGTGGCAAAACACCCTTCCAACGTTAGGTTCGCCTCACCCTATTGGATTCACCAAATATAACTACTAAATGAACTTTTCTATACTGCTTCGGGAGAACATCCACAGCTAGAGACCACCGTTCTATTTCCCCGTTACCCTCGCTCGACCCAGCTACACTCTTATTACCTGAAAGGAATTGTGAAGCAAAAGGGTGAGCACAACTAGCTCAGTAAAGAATATCATGACTAAAGATAATTAAATTATCAATAGCCTTCATCAATAATAAATCAGAGATTTAGAACATATGGTAAATGAAAAAAATTTTAACCATAGTTGCAGCGGAACGAGCAATCCATTAGAAGAGTCAAATAGACTATAAAGTCTATTATTTTCTCCATGTTAAAAATCCACCAACAATGTTTTATCCCTGTAACATCAATCAACAATTCTGGTCCACAATCATATGAATAACTCATAATCATAACTGTAGTTCTAAATTCCTCTTCTCATCTAGGACGAAGATAATTTTCATCACCTGAAACATCAAACATCATGGTTATACCAAATCACAGTTCCTGTTCATAATCATACTAATAACTTCATCTTTGCACTACGAGCCAAAGATATTCATCAACAAGTCATCTTTGCACTACAGGCCAAAGATATTCATCAACAGTTCATCTTTGCATTACTGGCCAAAGATATTCATCTACAATTCATCTTTGCACTACAGGCCAAAGATATTCCTCAACAATTAATATTTGCACTACAGGCCAAATATATTCATATCTCAAAGAAATATATAATCATTTCAGAATTTATATACACCATAATTATAACCATGTTAATCAATTCATCTTTACACTTAAGCTAAAGATATTCAATTGTAAATTCAATGGTCATGATCATACCAGTCACAATTCAACTTTGCACTACAGGCCAAAGAGAACCCTAGTCATGATCATACCAATAATCTACCCATCTTTACACTCCAGTGAAAGAGAAATTCAACATCAGGGTTATAAAAATGTTATATATGATAATAAAATCAATATAATCAACATATAGATTTAATCTCAAGAGTAATATTCATAAATCAACTATAATTTGGTTAGTAAAAGAAACCAATTTTGTCGTGAATAGTAACTCGTGAATAGTAACTCATGAATAGTAACTTATGAATAGTAACTCGTGAATAGTAACATCGACTCAAAAAGGTAGAAATTCCACAATAAAATTCATACCAATACTTCGGTATAATGATATTGAAAGAATAACATTTCTTAAGCTTATAAACAATTTATTTAAATTGTTTACACTTTACTAATTAATGTATTTAATCATCATAAAATGTCAACTCTTAAGATTTCATCATCAATAGCCAAAACCCTCATAAAAAATCTGCATATACCTCATATAGGATTCTCAAGCCATAAAATCCTATTTTCCAATTTTCTTACTTCACATAGCATATTTAATTCATTTTCTCATAACTAGACTATTTTCATGAAAAATACCAAATCCGTTCCAAAAATATTTCTTTTCTGAAATTTAGCATAATATAGTCCCATAGTGAACATATATTTTTCTCAGAATTTTTAAAAGTCATTTACTATTTTTCATATGACCAAAATAGCCGAATATTTAGACATTTATCAAAAATTATACTTTTGTCTAAAAATTTTGAAATTTACAGAGTATACTTCTATCATATACATGTACTCCCAATAAAAATTTTATCAATTTTGGAGTTAATCACAAGGAATTATAAGCTGTTACTTTTAAAATAGTCTTTTCCCATAAAATTCATAACTCTTAATCTATACATCCAAAAATCACCATTTTTGGACACAATCAATAAAACTCATCAAAATATCATTTCAAATTTTTCCAGAATTTTTGAAGTTCAGAAAAATTACGAAACTGAAAAACATAACAACTCTTAAAATCCCTTACTATCCCTTACTATCCCTTACCTCAAAAGAGCAGTACTTCTGGCTGGATATCGGATATGATGCTGAAGGAAACTTGCACTGATGAATAGAAACTCACCAAGTATCTAAAAACTCACAAAATATGCTTCATAATATAGAGAGAGAAAGAGAGAAAGCTTATGTTTCTGGTGTGATTTTCAATTCTAACTTAGCCCTCTATTTATAGGAAAATTTTGGTAGGTTTGACCTGCAACCTGATGGCTTTACCTGCTACTATTCCCACCCACCACATTTGAAATATAATTCAGCACATTTCTTCACCAACCACAAGTGGGGCCCACCAATTCTAGAATTTTCCATCAAAATGATAAACTCCGAAAATTCAACAATTTCTGAACCAGTCATCTTGTAAAATTCGTAATAAATCATACGTTCATTTTTAACAGTTCAAAATTTGTGGACATATACTCAACTTATATATGTATAACATTTCCAAAAATTACCACGATCCAACGGTCGGATTAAAAATTATAACCCCCGCAAACTATCTCAAAAACCCTGATTTTTAATACCTCCATTCCGACAAAAATACTGACAAAAACCTCAAGATTAACTCCTTCATTTTTAACCACAAAAATATATCCCTCATTTATATCCAAATAAATATTTCCTTATCATATGAATCAATAATTAATTATTCACAAATAATACTACAGAATCACATTTATGACAACCAGGCCGTTCCCAGGAAAGAGGGGGCTTTCCAATAAGGATTTCTCCTTACTGGCGCGCAATTAGATGACCAAACCTCTCCTTAGGCAGAACTTTCTAGACATTGCCAATAATGTTATCTAATAATATTATTCAAATAATATGAATTATTGATCTGATAAAGGAAAATACTGTGCATCAACAATTATTGAACAACAATAATATAAAATTTCAACGTAGCAATTATTGAATCAATAAAATAAAATATTGAACAGTAATTACTGTAACAATTATTGAGTAGTGCCATCTTACGTAAGAATCAATAATTTTAAAAATACTGTGTAATACCGTGTGCTACTGTGCAATAACGCGTATTACTGTATTTTAACCACCGGGTATTCCAACAGTGTTAACGGTAACAACTACGCCGTTATTTGTAAAAACTCAAATTTGTCATTTTCTTCACCCGACAGTTATTCGTTATGGGGCCCACAAATAGCTGCGCCGTCGTACGAATATTCTCTGACAAAAAGAATATTCCACGACCAAACGAATATTCCCCGACAACAATGATTATTTTATAACCACTTGCTTATTTTGAAAAAAAAAATTCATATTTCACCCATAACTTTAAACTTTTATCAATTTAACCATTTACTGAATAGTAATTATAAGAAAAATTGAATACTTTTATTTCATAAAATTCGGGGTCTTACAACAATGATATAAGAATTCAATAAAACAAGTTGAAGAATTAATTTATCCAAGAATTAACAACGTCCAAATTGTCAACATGATATTGCTTTGTGGAGTAAAATTCAAGAATACTTAGAAGAATATTTTCATGAAAAGATACTGGATGAACCGCAATTATCAAGGATATTTCACAAATTTTATGAAGTATAGAAGTCAAAACTTAACCAACTGAGTACAATAAAGAATGGAATAACAAAAGAAATCACCATGCATGCGATAGACCGCACAGACAGGTTATTCCAACAGAATAATAAATAATGGAACCAGGTCCGGCGTAAACGCACAGACAGGATATTCCGACAGAATAATAAATAATGGAACCAGGTCCGGTGTAAAACACACAGACATGATGTTCCAACAGAATAATAATAAAAAC